>CABFOV010001798.1:44521-87297 GCA_902141375.1 Timema poppense | reverse complement strand
GGGGGGGGGGGGGGGGGACGAGAGGGAGAGGTGGATGGTGCTTGCATCAGAGGTGGTGGTGGTGGTGGCGGCAATGAAGCTTGTGATGACTGCACTATGTCTGATGAATCCTCCAGAGAGAGTCACTATCATTATCACATCTTTCGGAATTTTTAAATATTTTGTCTGTCGCTTCGTGCTGTGGTATTTGTGGAAAATTTCCGGATGAGGGAGGAGCCAACGCTTTTATGAATGGCACACAAAACTGCATAGTATCTGACAAATAGTATGCCTTTTTCCTTCTTCCGAATCCACTGGGCGGAGGTTTCAGCTTACGTATAAAAACTGTACGAAGATTACGAAACCTCTCTTTGCACTCAGCTGCTGAAATCAACGAAACGAATACAGTTACATATTATGTTAAAACACAGTAACACTAAAATAAAATCATCTTTATTTATATTTTTCATTTTTATATTGGATTTGCTTATTTTTATACAGGTACTTGGAAACAAGATGTATATTTGTGTCACTTTCTTTATATTTTGCAAAAGGGGAGAACACAATCAGAGCTATTGTTAGAGATACTACTAAATAATCTGGGACGTATTGAATGCAATATATATGCCTGTACCTACAGGAGATCAATGGAAAATAATTGCTGATCGTTTTGAGATGATATGGAACTTTCCCAACTGTATTGGGGCAGTGAACGGGAAGCACATCCGGATAGAGAAATTTCCAAATACTGGTTCTAAAAATTACAACTACAAGCTATAACATTCTACCGTCCTAATAGCGTGCTGTGATGCAGATGTCCATTCCACAATGATCGAACCAGGTTAAGCTGGAAGAAACAGTGATGGAGGTATTTTCAACGCCAGTGCAATGAAATTCTGGATGACCCATGGGGGTTTTGACATACCTTCGCCTTCCCCGTTGAGATACGATTAAAAAAAAACGTCCATGTCCTTACTACTATGTTGTATATTTAGCAATTTAATGAGGCCCTATGAAAAAAGAACCATAGACAATGTGAAAAGGATTTTCAATTACAGATTGAGTCGGGGAAGGAAAACAATTGAATGTACCTTTGGAATGGCAGCAAAAAAGTTCGCGGTATTAATTGGGCCTATACGATGTCATAAAGCAGGAACAGTAAATGCCATTTTAACAGCCGCTTGTGTCCTCCACAACTACGTACGTAAACGAGAGGGGATTGATTACAAGCCACCAAATACGGGAAAAAATAATGAGATGGCGGATGTAGCTATCAACATGACAAGACAACTTGTAATACATGACGGTTCTTCGGCGGCCACTGTACGGAATTATTTGGCAAACTATTTGTTTTCTCCTCGTGCATCTGTACTCTGGCAATTGAAATACTCTATACCAGAAATAGGGAATAATATTATTAATTAATAATACCTACTAACAATATTAGCAATGTGTGTTGTTAAATAAATACCAAACAAAAAATAATAATTAAAATAAATACCACTACAAACCTGTTATTTTTATTTCGACAGCCACTTATAACCATGCTTTTTATGTGATATCTTTCCTGGAGTACGCAGTAAGTTTATAATTATATAGCACTTCACTCTTTTCCATCTTTTCAACGAATTTTACGTTCCACGCCTGATCATTAATTTCGAATGTCGACAAACAACACTTCAAAATGTCAAGAATATACGCTATAGCAACGCTATAATAAGAAAATACACTATACCGACGCTGGAAATAACACGTCTTAAGTAATTTCACATCACGCAACCGTGCAACTGAAACCCGTTTCGCGACCTGCAAGCACAATCGCACGTGACCAGCTGGAAACTGATTTCAAACCGGTCCCGTTTCTGTCGACCCATGTGTGGCTCCCCACTTCCCTACATGTTGCATGTGCAACCGGTTTGAAACTTACGTTGCAAAACAATTGACCTGTGTGCGGAGGGCCTTTAGATTCCCTAATGGACAGGTTTTACCTCTGTGATTGCGGGTGAGAGTGTATATATGTATAAATGTGTATGTATATATGTGTATATATATGTATGTATACATACATTATTTTGTTTATTATTACAGTATAGCTGCCTTATTTACTGTCTGATGGCAATGGTTTAAACTTAGGTGTAAGGGAATGTGAGAAAATTCTAGTGTTTTTATGGTTTTTACAGAAAACATTTTTCTGTACAAAAAATATATATATCGCTCCCGTAGCAACGTTTAGTTTAATCCTCTTCACACAGTAATATCAACAGTTGTTGAAAATCTATCATGAGCATGATTACTTTAGATGACAAACTTTTAAAATGATGAGAAAATCTTGTAATTTAATTCCAGGATACACTTGACAGATATTCAACGACTAATAATGACACCATATGAAGAAAATTAAACTAAACGTTACTACTGGAGTAATAGTTTTTTTGGACAATTTATTTCTTAAAAAAACTGCCAAAACATTGATCCTTGCTCACTTCCCCTTCCCCCTCACCTTAAGAAGAACTTTTCTAAAAGAAAACGATATTGAAAGTGTTAATGATCGTTTTATGTCAATATTTTGCTAAGCCCTTCCTTATACTAACAGGCCTGACCTAAACATAAATACAATATACGATTAAAATATATGCTAAAAAACCAAATTAAAACGGTTCAGCATTGAATAAATCTAAAAGAAACACCCAATTCCTCTGTTTATTTACCAAAGAAGCGTGTAAAAATAATGAGATTGCTTTCACACACAGATTAAAGAAATTGAAAACAAGGCGAACCGGACAAAAGAAATTGAAGAAAGTCTGAGTATTTTGTGAAGTGGAAAATACAAAGGAAGAAAAGGAACCGAATGAAAGGAATACAAAACGTATTAAGCAGAGACAGTGTAAGCGAGGCAAGAAGAAAAAGTGCATTCCACCGTTAGGGAGTAAACAGGAGGAAAAGGTAGGGGAGGGGGATCTACGAAATGAAAAGAACTAACCACAAAATAACAGAGCGGCAATAAAAGCTACAAAGACAAAATAGTGACTGGACGGGGTGGTGTGGGGTGAATAGGTCTCCAGTTAGTCTTTTAGAGGAAAGGGTGGGGTTACTAGACCAATGCGAAGAACGAAACAGTTACGTGCAGCTCAAACACATTTCTATAAAATTATTCAGGGTACTAAAATAAAAATACTGAAAGATATAATTTTATATATAAATTTTTTTTCGTGAGATATTGCAAGAAAATGAGATATCTCACACTTATAATTCCATTTTGTATAGGTTACAGTCTAAAGAGGGTCAGCAAAATGTCCAGGAACAAAGGCCACACTGACATATATTCTAAGCTAGATGTGACACCTTACCTACTTTATGACATTGGGAACTCAAAAATCCATTGACACACTTACAAAACTACGTCATAAATCTATATCTTGAGCTAGGTAAATACATATATTTTTGACAATATATTAAGCAATTTTTTAAAATTAATTTACTATGATTAAGGTAATCAATTTTTACGAAAAAACAGCCTACCACAGTACAAATGTCACAACCCACTAAGTCAAGTATTAATATATTTAGCACCGCGTCTTACTACCCGTTCGGGTTATACGCTTTAAGTACTAATTACGCTAATGGATTAGGAATTGGGAAGGTTGAATTAAAGGAAGTGAACCCGCATTTGCGTGGAGGGAGAGTGGAAAAACATTTAAGAAAAACCACCCCCAGTTCACCCGACCGAGATTCGAACCTCGATCTCCTCGTCCTCAGCAGTCGAGCTCAACACGACTAGCGCGTTAGCCAACTACGCCACCGAGGTGGGTCAAGTCAAGTATTCACTGATTGAAGTCGACGCCACTTAACCTTTTTTTATTTTCATTTCCTTTATTTAAGGTATTTAATATGTACTGTGAACTGACATAATATCAGTAAACAAAATATAAACTTAACTTAAATCTAGAGTTAGCACAACATCCAGCCCCTGGACGTTAATTCATCCCTGTGAAATAGGTAACTCACAATTCCTCAACAATAAAGTTTTCGGCCATGCTAGGAATTGAACTCGGGAGCCTAAACTCATTCCACTTAACAATCACCACCGCAGTTTTCATGGCAATGGTAAAGGGGAGTCTGTTCTATTTGTTGACGGCGTCTTCGCTAGGTGATAAGATTGACTTGCGTGACAGAATAATTTACCAGTTTGCTAATTGCACACGCCACCAAAGAATATGTTCTGTGCTGGATTTTTAGTTGAATGTTGTGTGTAATTCATAAATGTTAGTGAATTAAAATGAGTGAGTAAGCTGTTGAAAAATAAAACCTCAAATATTTACGGAACCAGTGAACCAACCCTTGTGATCCATTTGACACCGTTGAACTTAAGTGAAATATAGATAACCTCTCTATAGTCTTTAGCAAGCCGCACAGTAAATAACACCACTTCGTTTCCAGTCCGACACCTTACTCGGGTCATCCATATCCCAAAAGTACGTGTTGATATATTTCGCCTCGTTAATTAATTAAAGAGACTTACAGGAATAATATGAGGTTTATCTGAAAAGATTTTAATAAAGACATGCGAAATATTCTGCCACCTCATTATGGCGTATTGCCATCATTCAGAGATATCAGCCCCATATGACTGTTGGCCATGCTACAGGCTATGTAATGACACACTATTCGTTTGGCATACCGAATAAATTTACCGAGGCCTCTACCCTAACTCTATTACAGAATTCCCACCAATCTGCGCCCCTTTACTTAACCTCCGTACTTGCTAGGCTCATCGAGAGGATGACACACACACAAAATAACAAGCTATCTTCAAGGAAATACTGACTATTGAAGCAAAACACAGCCATCGTCTTGACCCTCTAGACCCTCATCTTATCAACATTCAACAAATGACAGTTCCGGACTAATATCCACACTACAATCCAGATCTTGCATGTAATCTTTCTGCTCCTATATACACAGATCTTATATTATTATTATTATTATTATTATTATTATTAGCACCGTGTCTTACTACCCGTTCGGGTTATACGCAACAGATCTTATAATATGAAAATTTTATTTAAAAACATTATTAAATACATAATTTAATATAAACTTTCTGTGTAAATCTAACTATTAAATTAAAGCATTATTTTACCAAATATATAATTATTTAAAAAAAATCTATGTATAAAATAGTATTATTGTCTGAAGGAAGGCATGACATTTCAATGGCCCAATTACCTCATTTATATCGTATGAATTAGATTTATTTATTAAAAGTAATTCAAAGTGTAATACACTTGTCTTACCGTGTAAGGTTCGGTAACAAGTAATTAGGGAACAAACACCTTTTAGAAGCTCCTCTGACCCATAATAGCCGTGTCCTTTGAGGGAAATCGCGCGCTTAAATGCTTGCGACGAACAATTTGAGAACCTATGTGGCTCCATGCCTGGTATCTATCCCCCTCATAGCCCAACAGCTATGAAAACCCCAACCACCTTGGCCAACTTTATATCAATGGGAGGAGAATGCTCCACCTTGTGTGTGTGTGTGTGTGTGTTGGACACACACGTCATGAAGTTAGTGTTTTAGGTCCAAAACATCAGTTCAAAACGTTCATCTTCATAAAAAGAAAGCCATCTCATATATTATTGTTGCATTTTAAAATGAAAGGATGAATAGTTTTCCTGCCTTATCTACAAGTGAATATACCACTGACTACCATTGTTACTATCTATAAAAATATGTATATGTTTAGGTTAAAACATAATCTTACTAAACAAATACCAATCCTATAGTTATTCTCACATATTAAATTTAAATCATAATACTCGTCTTTCACAATTTATTTCTTTTAAAGTTCATACACAAAAGTATAAATAGTATAATGTGTATTATAAACGTTTCACTAGAAATATTTTTATTAGAAGATCAAATATTATATTGGTGTTTTTTAGAAATGGGGAAATTCTAATTTTAACTTTTTTTTTAATGTTAAAACACATATGTTTGCATTATAGTTTGTAAATTATCATACATATAAAATTATTCTATTATATAAAAAAATATGACTATATTGAAAGGTATTCATATTAGCTTGTATAAAAGCCCCCAATTTTTTTAAAACTCATTAACTTAATTAAGCTATTTTGTTCAAAAGGCCTTTTTTTTAATTCATTTGACAAAAGCTAATGTATTTTGCATTTTTATTTTTTAAATGCCACTTCAAAGAAATATTTTTTTTGTACAAACCACTACAAATAATCATCCCCCACAAATAGTCCGGTATGGATATTTGCTCACTTTTAGGCAAAGAGATATTGACCAGAATAATCTAATTCCTGACAAATTCACCACGTGTATTCTGTCACTATAAATTTACGACACAGAAACAACTAATAAAAAATAGGACATAAAATGTACAATGGCCGATGAGGGAGGATAGAATCGAATATTGGACCCACTGAACCATGGCCGTTTGCTGTGACAAGGAGAAAAAATGAACTAGGGAGAGTGAGTTACGGTTTGGTAGTTGGGGAAGGGGGTGGGTTTTGAATCAAGGGAGGCTGGATAGGGTTGTGAGGGGGGTAGATAGGAGGACATGGACGAATGAGTTACGCTAGCTACAGTATGTTTTAATGCACTGCTAACAACGTACCAACTGAATGGCTTTATTATAGAAGCGAGATTTAGGAATTCCCCAAACGTGTCACTGTTTTGTGCAGATGTTTTCTATTATTGAAATTACCTCGTTTTTTCCATGTCTGCCTTTCACTAATTTATTTTATAATCGGTGGGAGGGATGGGGGGACGGACTCTGTGATGTGTAAAATAAAGAGAGGATTCTTGTTAAACATATATCAAACCTATTGTGCTGTGGAACCTAGCCTATTATATTAAATAATAGATGTTATAATTAAATGTTACTTCAATATTTCAAAACTCCGAGGATTATAGTTACTCAACTAGTGTAAAATTAAACTGTGTTTGTGCTCATCATTATTAAACTATTTAGCATACTGATAGAATACAATCATTTTAAATAAGAAGTATCTTTCTGTATCTACCACTTATATAAAAAGATTAGTTTGCAAACATGTTTTTATTATGTTAAAAATAAATTCCAAAAACTCTAAATTGATTTAAAAAGAATTTTCACCTATGTGTTTCTTAAAATTACAGGACGGATATAGGTTATATTTCTTTTTGTTCAAATACAATAAACGTGGTGTTTTTAAAATATTCTCTCTTAAACCACTTAATCGACTATTAATTTCACCATTTTGCCTCACTAGATATCCAATTTAATGGCAAACCCAAAGAGTAATTTAAAATACACTTCAAATTTAAATTCAAATTGAAATTGTATTTTTTTGGTCGGTTGGTTGTTTCATAATCCCATTATTAAATAGAGCTTATATAGTGTTTATTCTGTACTACATATAAAACACAATGTTGGTCTGTTTGTCTGTTTTCTAAGATCTATAGAATTACTTAACTTATAGCAATAGAGTTATCTATATTATGTAAGTTTACACCAGGAAGGTTTTAGACTATTAGATATGAAAACAAATTAAACCAAATAAATGTATGATCTTTTAAAAAGATTTTGTGTTAAAACACATTATCATTAATGGATTCCCATACTGAATGTAGAATACATTATCTGTATTACTTGATTGACAAATCCAAATAGAAATTAGAGAATTAATTTCAGTAATAAATCCAAACAGTAATAATATTTTAGTGTATTTTAAATTCACACATCCCAATAAAGGATAGTTTCTATATTTATGATCACTTATAACTAGAGACCACTGAATAGTTTAGAATGCTCTATTTTTTTATAATATATTGAAATGTTATAGAAAAGTGATACGCTATTAAACAATTATGCATGCCTTTAAGGGACTAAATAGTGACGTTAAAGGCAATACAAGTGTTTCCTTTACACTATGGAATGGCAAAATTGAGGACTGCCAAAGTGCTTCTACTTTTATAACTCGAGGGAAAAAAATCAGTCCCACTGATATCTACTCAATGATAATCTAATAATTCCGGATACAAACATCAATCTATAAAGTCATGCAAGTGTAATTTAACATACAGTACACAGCCTATGTGAGCTTTAGAATAGATAGTATTCATGCATGTAGCAAAAACTATCCTATGAGAGCGTCATTGACGGACATGACATAACTCAACTACAGTAGACTTCCTGACGACAGAGGGCGATCAGCAATGATACGTTCTTGACAGTTGGGGATATACAATTGCTCCAATCTTACTTATTTTGAGCTGGGTAGCTGTTCTATTTCATCAAATCAATTGTATGTAAGTAAAACAATAAAGAGTGTTCAATGGACGCTTGGTATTAACTTGAGCAGTGAAGGAGAACAATTTTAGTAGGTATTTTTCTAGGTGTTAGAAGTTCATTTACAAATTGGAAAGTGTGTATATTTTAGAACAAGTAACCAAAAAGGGGGAAGAATTTGGCTTGGGATTATTAAGGGTGCTATTAATCTAGCTGTCCATCTCTAAAATGGACAATTATATATTTTACAACAAGTAATGTCACTGACGTCAATAATAACCCATGTGACACACCATTAACAACCATCTTCAAAGTGTGCACTAAATATCACTTTGTGATGACACCTTCTTAAAATGAGGTTCCTTCATGTAATATTTGGAACATTAAGAATTTTCAGTTATGAAAGCAAGGTGTTTCTGTTGAGGAATACTTCCGAATAATGATGGGTGATTCCCTCAGTCATGTATATGCCGTACACCCAAATTACACATTGTTTTATTGTTTGAGAATGTGGTTTCATGTCATCAAAGGTACAGCTTCATTTGAAAATGTACGTATCATGAGTGACATAACCCACGTATCCAACTAATTATATTCTGAAAATTGAAAAATGACACCTAAACACGGGAATCGAACAAGGTAGAAGGTGTCTCAGTGGTTAAAAAATTGGCATACTAAGCCAAAGGTCCCGAAGTTCAATCCCGTGTCAATGGGTCATATTTCAATTTTCAGAATATGACATCTAGATAAGTATAAATTCTCACTAAAACAAATATAATAGCTTTGGCTATTTGATTCCTACTAACTAGTTTGCAGACCACTGGGACTCTTATTAGATGATGACTTACACTGGCGAAGTACTTTATTAAAATCGTTTTGTATCGCTATTCTTATCCACTCAGAGATTCGCTCTGCATCTTACTAATATTTTTCATGTGAAAGATCCTCTTCCAACTTTGGCTCGCCCACAGAAAAATCATGTAGAGTAATATTGAATATAAATTCAGAACATATCAATCGGTATAAACTTTGGACTTCAGTTAAGAATATTTTAATATGGTTTAGACTAGACCAAAACAACCAAATTTTAAGGTCTTTCTCAATCAAGACTTTGAAGGACATAAGACTTTTTCAACACGACAATTCGTAGAGATCTATATTCTATTTAAGAGAGATCACAAGTGACCAGCCAGATTTATTAGAAATACTGAATAAAAACGAGCCTCTATTGAACACAGAACAACTTAACACAGACAAAAGTATTATCAAGTATTCAATATAATGTAGGATTTTTTTTAAAAATATTTGCCTCTAGATAAAGGAATGGCTTTTATAATATTTTTTTTCTATGCTAAGGTTTGAGGTATATGTTGTCTTTGAAGTGGATTCATCGGTTATAGCGGCTACTTTTTTTTAAAAGGAGGTAAAACAGTGCATGTGACATTCAGGTATATCTGATAATTTGTTAAAATGGGACAGAGTATCGTATGAAACATTTAAATTAACTTTGCATATTTCAATGACTAGATTGCCATGTGCAACTTATCAAAGAAAAGTTTTACTTCAAAATTATTGTTAAATTTATCTTTTATAACATTGAATGAGAGTACAATCTTAAAATATATATAAAAAATATATTTTATTAGGATACCCTTAAACTTATTTTCCCCAAAAATGACTGTAATAATACGTTTTATAAAACTAAATTGGCTGTAAAGTGTTGATCAGGGTTAGAGTGCGGTCTAGGTGTACTTAATTTTATGTATTTTAATTTATTCCCCACTTTACCTCCACACAAATGTGGGTAAATTTCCTCTAAATTATACCTTTCTAATCCCTAACGCTTTAGCGTAGTTAATATACTATGTAGATATATGCGTAGAGCCCGAACGATTAGTGAGTCACACTAACAAATAAAATAGTTAAGCTAGCCGAAATACACAACCCAAGATAATCATTGGGCACTTTGTTGGCAAATGATATCAGCATTAGAATACAACGTTAAATGTACAAATAGTAGTAATCTTATATAATTATTTCATTTTGATTAAGTATATTGGAACAATCACTTGCAGTAATATTAAAATCATCAATATTTAAAAAGATATTATCATGATAAGATATTTTATTTTATTTCAGAAATCGGAAGGGCGTGAAAAGGGTGTTTTTTTATATGAAAATAGGCGAAAACTATAATGTACTAAATAGAAAGAAACGAAGACATTTTAGGAATATGAGAATGGCAACTGAAAGAGAACTAAGTGAAAAAAAACAGTGTTTTAGAAAAAAAAAAAGGGCCACCATTGTATGTATCCCTCTGCACTATTCTTTTTTTTCCATCCTGACACTAATCATTTAACTGACGATAAATCCACGTCTAAGTCTGTTTTACGCTGCTCGTATCGCCACAAACAGAGAAAAATGAGGGCCATCTAGGGAGGATTGAGAGTCACAGGGGTTGCAGAGAGGGGAGTAAACTGTGGTACGAGGGTGTTGTGGATAATACTACATAGCTCGGTGCGATTCAGGCCCCAAAATACAAAACAGCAACTACGAGACTCCAATTTAGAAAAATGTGCGGCGTCAGAAGTACGAGGCAAAAATGAATCTCGCCAGTTTATATCTCAAGTGTTTTTTTTATATCACTCTTAGATATTTTAACGTTTAATTGTATGAATAGCGGTAGGGCTATTAGATCGACTCTCTTGTTCATCTGGGGCGTGAGAGGACGAGATTCCGTTCCAATTTAGGTTCGATAAACTGAAGCTGGTTTTCAATATTGTTATTTTTACTGCACAGCCTTATTCTGGTAGAAATAATCATTTCGAAAATACAATACTTTTATTGAAGGTCAACATTGTAAACATTTTTATGTATTAATAATATTGTTTTATAAGTATTGGTAGTATCTAAAAAATGTAGGCCTATACATTGATTTTCCATAACTTAACTAATGAATATATGAGAATTGTTTTAGCAACTTTTGAAATGGTACAGAATATATATTTTTATCATAAGCTGACTGATATCGCACCCTTATATCGTCAATGGAATTCTTGTTACTTTAACTCGCTCAACAAAATATATATTAGGGCCTACTAAATTTAAACATTCACTGTAGACATGTGGCTCAAGGTATCAGTCTAGAGACGTGTCTGTTTAACAAGTGAAGAGCTCTACTAGAATACAAAATATCCATTATCTCTTCCCACAAATGCAAGTATACACCCTTTATTAAAATACCTTCTTCACCTCATACCAGTTAGTGTGAATATACGGATAGTATGGATTGACTGATGTATGTAATTCGAGCACATAAAACGACAATCTAGAGTTTAAGGATGATGAATGTAAATTTATAGAAAACGTACTAGACTAAGCGTGTAGATAGGATAAGAAAACTCAGCAAATATAAAAATTTGAAATATAAACGTCAATCTACACCCCTGTAATTCAACCCCAGCCTCTTAAACAACAATTATTTTGACCCGCTTCAGTGGATGCATGGTTTAAGGCGTTACTTTCATGTTAAAACATACTAAAAAAATCCGAGGATATTATTTATGCTTTTAGTGAGGATTACTCCATCTAGATATTATATTCTGAGAATTGAAAAAATTACACTTGTTCATGGGAATCGAACCCGGGATCTTTGGTTTAGTACGCTAATGCTCTACCTCTGAGCTATCCAGACATCGTCCCGTGTCCAGGTGTCATTTAACAATTTTCAGAATAGGATATCTAAATGGAGTAGTCCTCACTAAAAGCATTAATAATATCTCTGGCCATTAGATTCTAAAATATGTAATCCCTTACATTTATAATAATTGTACAAGTGGCAGCAATAATCCAACTACCGAGTTTAAGGGGGATGCGTTATCTGATAGCTCGTGATCTTAATAAGATCACACATTTGTAGCCGATGATTTCTGCACGTCCATCAGAGACTCAACGTTCAAATATGAGTGAAGAATGATTCTGTGCACGGGATGACTTCTGGATAGCTCAGTGGTAGAGCAATTGCGTACTAAGCCAAAGGTCCCGGGTTTGATTCCCGTGTCCATGTGTCTATTTAAATTTTCAGAATTAGGACAGACTGTCAATGACTGAGAATTAGGTTCTAATCCTGGTCAGGTGTACTGAAGGTGGTATTTTCAAAATTGTTTTCCACTCTCTCTACATGGAGATGCGGAAACACTTTATCAATATATCAACCTTCCTGAGCCGTAACACACTGCCGTAATTAGTACATAAGCGTGTAATCAGAACGCGTAGTAAGACGCAGTGCTAAGAAAACATTGACTTGTGAAGTGAGAGTTTAATTCATTAGACAACATCATGTTCAGGTAATGTGAGTAGGGATGGTTTAAAATTAACCTTCATGGTCATTAATCTTTAACTTAGTGTAAGTTGATGATGATTCTAAAAGTTAATGAGACGCATAACACAAAATATTATTTCTATTAAAACATAAAACAATGTATTAGTTATTTTATTTGTTAATAGGAATTTAATAAACTTTAGCGATAAGCAATAATTTTTATAGAGTTGACAACATGCAAGCTCATTAGCTGTATTTAGTTTTAAGATGTAAGTATTGACACTCCATATCATAATGTGGACTGTAGAACATACGTTTCAGCACATATATGAATAATAATTCGTATATTATTATTATTATTATTATTATTAGCACCGCGTCTTACTACCCGTTCGGGTTATACGCACTTACGCTAATATGTAATGGTAGGGTGATTGTGAGATGAAATGGAGGACCTACAGTTTAACGTGGAATCCGAACCACGGTGGAGGCCTGGCATTCCCCACATTCACAAGATGTCTTGTCAGAGGTGAAGGAAGGTTTTGGTAATCAGATAAATCTGTGCCGGGACCGAGGATTGAACCCCGGCCGCCAGCATAGAAGTATGACACCTTACCCCTAGACCGCCAGGTCACCAATTCGTATATAACATATTCAAACTGTTAGAAAAGTAGTCCATTACAAACGACAAATAAGACTAGTTTACACATCAACCAGGTTAGATGAATCGTTAGTACTTCCTACTCTGACCAAGATAAACCAGGGTTTGATTGAAACACAATAAAACAAAATCTCTCCCCTCGCCTCTTTCTCCTATAAAAAATATTGTTTATCATCTTCCCTCAAATATCAACTCAATACAAAAATAAACCTAGATAGCACTATTATATTTGTTGTTTTGTTGTAGAACCATATTAAAAAAAACATTTCCATTTCATTATGAACATGGAGGGAAATTTGCATCACTTTATTTAGTATGTTACACATTGATTTTGAATAATCAGCGGGAAAGCCCCTGAATTTAACCATGTTGTAAATCAAAACATTGTCAACATATTGATATTAAAATTTTATGTTCATTGCAAGCTTTAACACTATTTTTGACACATTGAATGTTATTTACATGAAAGCGATACAATTAGAACAGCAATGAAATGCTTCCATGTAACTCTCTACGATTGGACTCGTGGGAAATTTTCGAATGTATTAGTATGCAGGTATATTGATATTACATTTTTAATATTGTTGCTAAACGACGCAAAAATATGTTTTAGTTTGATTTTTCACAATTTGAATTACTGTCACGCAAGTATACCAAGACGCCATTCTTATTCCATTTGGTTTGTTTGTTATTAGGAGTTCAGAGTTCGAGGACAGGTGTTTTTAGATAAATAATTTATCACTATCCCTCCACAAAATATGTTGATACACTTGCACTAAATTATTCCTCCTTCATCCCTACCCTTTTATTGCATTTATACATAAGAATAAGCTAAACTCACAGTCGTTCTATCATTGTACCGAAAAAATAATTCGATTTCAATTAGTTTACCCCGAGCAAAAATAAGATCTTTTTAATTGTCCTGGATTAAATTCATAAATGAAATGTATGGATGAGTTAAAATCAATGTTTCAAGCTCCCTCCATTACATAACATTCAAATACCCCAAAGTAAAAAACCTTCTCGATGCCTTACAAAATGCTCCGCTGGTCGATACGTCATCATGAAATATGTACGTGTAACGTATACGTGTCGAAGTTACGCGCTGAAGAGTGGTCTACCTGTGTGAAAGTGAGACAACCAAAAGAATCGTGTGAATTATGGAGGAGGACAAAAAAAACCACCACGGTGACACCCACAGGTATCTGACGTAAAATAAAAGTAAAACAACTGCGCACAGTAAATATACTATAGTAAGACTCTGGTAGAAATAACTGTATCTGACAGTTTAAATAGTTGCAAAAGTAATTCAATATATTCATAAGTCAAGTCATGTGGTCTTTAACTGTTACTTTTAATTGGAACGTTTCAATACCTATAAACTAGTCATAATCATAATAATAATAATAATGAGAAATTTTATCCATATAGACCACAAAAAATAAGTGTTTGCAAACATCTAAAATGCCCCTCCTAACAAAATCCTACTATACTAGTGGATCGTTTCAGTGATGGCTGCAGATTATTGCACTAAAATGTATTTTAATATTTTTACTATAAAATATCTATGCATAGTCATGAGCCCTTATTTGGATTTCTAGTTAAAAGTTTCTTCGTCAAAGGCTATAAATCTACAAGATATTTAGCTCTTATTGTTTAATTTGTATCAAAACGTAGGTTTTCCATCTTCACGCCTCGACAAGAGCCTTAAAATTACCCCTCTCTCAGAGAGTTATCTATTTGTTGCACTAAACTACTAAAGTAAGTATTGAGCTATAATTATTTTAAAGCAAACACAAATACTTTATTTACCGGCTTCGTGGAACCTCGCACTCAGAATGAATATTCTCTGGTCAAAATCGGTAAGTTGTTTTCTCGTAATTTTAAATACCAGAATATTAGGCTTATTAAACAATATATAACATTATTATATAGAGAGGAAAGATAGAGAGATTGAGCAGATGTGAGAGTGAGTGTGTGAGTGTATGAGTGTGATATTGTGTAAGTATGTGAGTGTGAGTTTGATAGTAATAAAAAAATGAGTGTGAGTAAATGAGAGTGAAAGAATGAAAGTGAGCGAGTGAGAGCGAGTGTGTGACTGAGAGTGATCGAGTGAGTTTTAGGGATAGTGAAACAGAGTGTGCAAAGTATTATATTGGGGAAAAGATATTGTCTTTATGCTACAGAAACTGTGAGACTGAGAGCTTGTGTAAAAGAGAGTGTGAAAGGGAAAGAGAGAGAAAGTGAGAAAGAATATGTGCGAGTGAGACAAAAATTGAGAGAATATGTGAGAAAGAAAATGCGTGTGAGGGAGAGAGTATGTTTGAGAAGATTTATGGGGAACAGAAGAGATTATGTTGAAATATAATCCCCTCAAAATCAAGTGATAACATTGAAACTAAGTCAAATTATATTGTATTAAAATATTATTTGAAGAAAATTAAACCAATACCTATACTTATTTCATAAGATAGATGGGATACATAAAATATCTCCTATAAAATATTATCAACATAAACTCAAAATTAAGTGATAGCTAAGAAATATAAATTAAATTAATGCAATTCCGACACAATTTGAAAAAATAGATAGTAAAATTCATAATTAAACATCAAAAATGGTAATCTAATCACATATATAGATAATTTTATTAATAATTTTTGAAATTATATTATATACCAATACATATTTAAACATAATTGATTCCTTTTAAGTTTATAGTTCATGAGTGAAGCCAAGCGCTTGAAAATATTGTTTGCAAATTTTACTACTTAAATTTTAATTTGCAAATTATAGTCAATATGGGTGATTTAAATGCGATTTAACGATCACAACATTCCAATAAAAATAAATGTTTACCAAGGCTAGGAAATTAATTTCTTCAATAAAAGATATAGGTCTATGTACAAGATGAGCTATAATTACGGCCATTTTATGATCAGAAGTAAGTATTGGAAATAAAGTAGTAAAAAAATTATTAATGCAGAAAAATTATATTTTCTCACATACAATCATTGGTTTGCTTAGTATATATACATATTTGCCATACTTTTGTTATTTGTTGTACTATACAACTTAAGTATAGCTGAGTAATTCTATTAAAACAAGGAGAAATATTTTATTTACAGGTATAAAACCATGCATATATCAAAGTTTGTTGGTCCAAGCCTGAGAATTTGTGAACGAACTTTTTGGAAATCAATTTGCATAAATGTTTAAATCAATTACATCTGATCTCCACTTGACAGATCGCTTCTAGTTCATATACGGTGCCCATGTTAGACTTTAACATTAACGTGATCTGTGTCTTCTGTATCCTGTGGTATAAGGCAACTTAAGTTGTTTATAGTAGTTATAGACCCCAGCGTGCTTGATTTTTTTCAATTGAATTCGGAAGCCAAGCTAAATAATCACACACCCCCACCCACACACACACACACACACAATATGTTAGCATGCTAGTAATGTTCTTATTTTAAACCAATAAAACCATAAAAATGTTTAAAGATTGGTACAAAATTTCTGAAACAGTTACAAAAATCTTTTATCTACGTCTTTCAATCCAGGATTAAATAGCTTTATTACAAGTTTTAAGGCTGTAATTGCTATTGTTAATGTTTTAAAATGTAATTGTCTGGTTGACATCTAACTATAGTTAATTTTTTTTATCTTGTTACAAATATTTTATGGTTTGTATTAAATTTGGTCAGATTTACAGATAATTTCTATTACATTTTCTCTAGTTTCAAAGATGTGTGCTTATAGTGAAATGAGAGTAAGGGGTTGTAAGCCCTATTATCATCTTTTCTTACCAGTCCGCTTACTCAAATCTACAAATTGCTTAATTTTATCTTATCTTATTGTCTTGTCAAATGATCAATTATCTTTTTTTAAACTAATACATACTAGACAATTTATTTATTTTTATAGTTGTAGAAATATTGCTCCCCACCTATCCACCCCCACCACATGTTTATTACGGTACTCAACCTAGTTAACTAGGACATAACGGTAAACCATCCCT
Source organism: Timema poppense (assembly GCA_902141375.1). NCBI lineage: Eukaryota > Metazoa > Arthropoda > Insecta > Phasmatodea > Timematidae > Timema > Timema poppense. The sequence goes on along the minus strand of CABFOV010001798.1, from coordinate 70,012 downwards.
TAAACCCCCTTAACATTTATATAACATTAATATCTATTCGATGGTAGTTACTCTGGCCATCTTCAGACCATACTGAATGGAATATCGGGTAATCAGTGATACTTGTACTAAAGGGAATCCGCTGTGCCCAGGGTACAAAGTTCATGTCTGTAAGGGGTCGCGAAAGGTGTCAGTCGAGGCAACAGTTTGAGTATTCCTGACTAAGCCAGCTCTCTCAGGAGCGCATACATATTAAGTTCTCATATTTCTTTATAACACCTTTATCATCACATTTTGTGGTAACTCTTGGTGCTAATAATAAACTCAAAAAATGGAAATTCCAGTATAATTTCGAACCCAACCATTTACCATGCTACCGACCATACCTTGACCCAAAATCTATCCTTATAGATTCGGCCCACGGAAGGGGGGATAGGTAACACACATGAAGATTCTAACTCAACCGTGCTTAACCTAGAAATAACGTCATGTTGCCCCATCTAGCCTCACCCCCATGTGTTCCTTACTTTACCTGGACATAATGTAATTTGACCCCAACCCCTCTGCCAAAAAAATATTCTGACACCAGTGAAGTTATATCTAGGTTCTTTTCACAGAGCTACAAGCTTTCACGTGAAGTATCGTTGAAAATATAATAATTTTACTAATACATTTATTTAAATAATAAAACTAAAAATATAATTTTATAGGTACAGTAAATGTAGATAAATTTAAACTCAAATTTGGTTTGGACAATATTTTTATTATCTACGTAAACTGGAATCTAGGGAGATAAAAATGGGTTAAATCAATATTATTTAAATTACATTTAAAATGGTTATTACCTGTAGCCACACTTATAAAGTACCCTGAACTAAATTTACTGCTCCTGATGTCATATAACAATAAGAATAAGCATCAAGACAACCTCGTATTTGAACAAATGTATTTGTGAGAGGGATTTTGTTTTTAAAACGTGTTACTACTATTAATTTACGCACGGCCAATATCCCTGATATCTTAACCTTAACCTAATGTAAATATAATTGAAATTAAAACCAAAACTATTATCATAGCTGTTAGTTTTAAATGTTCCGTAATCCTTAGTTATCATTTTCGTTATCACCACATGTTTACGTTTTTACCTATTTTTTAATGACCACGTTTATACTTTTGTTGACAGTATTTTCTTCTATATGAACAACATTAAGAAATTTGTATTTAAATCATAAATTACAATTATGTCTTACATAGTACCCAGATGAAATTGCACATCACGGTATAAGATTTGTTTGATTCATATAAAATGGAAATTAAAACTTATTTTCTGAAAACTCTTTTCATTCCATTTACAGTTTGATGAAAAGGGATTATAATAATTATTTCAAAGTGATCAGTATTGACCCTTTAATTTCACTTAACCTGGTAGTTTACGTTTTATATAAATGTTCAAAATTAATGCAATTTTATTTTTAATGCTATCAAATATTTAATGAGGCATTGTAGTTATCTAGAAAGATATACCCAATGAAAGCTCAATTCTTATTTTAATATTTAATTCCTTAAAAGCTGTATGAAGCAGATAACTAAGGATTTATATAACACACTTCCTGGACAATAATAAAAGCTAATCCCATATCTAACACAGAGCTTTAGGAAACGAGTTCAATCCGTGCATTTAAAAATGCGTGTTAAAACACTTTGTGTGAGCTTCCTTCCACCATTTCTAATGCCATGCGAGCTATATCACAATTTCAAGCTAAATCTCTCATTCTCGCCCAGCCAGCCATTGAATAAAATGGTAAGCCGTGAAGCGCATGAGGCTCGCGTCCTCCCCTGGGAAGGGATGGGTCCCTAGCCCCTAATCTTACCACCAGGGAGGGTGACAAGATGACAAATTGAAAAATCTATAAAATACCCGGTGACAGTCTCTAGAAGGTTAGAAAAAGGGAAAGAAATCTTGTTCCCTGCGAGTCTCTTATGGTACATAATATAGTCTTCCCGTGTAAAAACGCACTTTATTTTATTTGAATAGTAAGAAATCGTCGGAATTTTATCACGTTGTTTTTTTCGGTAATTTTTTATTTCTATTTCACATATATCCTCCTCGAGTTTGTGTTATCTATTCAAATAAAGCACTTGCAAATCGATTATTACACACTTCACTTACTATTGACGATGCAATGAAAATGTACCCATTTTGATGATGGATTACGCACGAAGAAAATAATCTGAAATACCAAAATAAAAGACTCCTTAAACAACGATGAAGCTTTTACGATAGTATAATTTTAAGATTGGTTGTGTTACACACTTAAATGTAGAATCTGAAAATTCACTGGTAAGATGTTTATCATCTGTTTTTTTGGTATTAATAAAGTATTGTGTATAAACGTTTCGGAATGTAAAAAACAACACTTTTTCTTAGTATTTACATTAAATGTAAAAATATTGTAGGTAGCATAACTAATTTTCTTTGACATTAGATATTATATTTGCCATGATATCTTGATGTCAATTAATTTGTACTTGTCAAGAATTTCATATATGATATTAAAATAGAACCACAGCCGTAATTTTAATTGTATATATTTTTTATAATAGTGCATAGCTCTTTTTGTTATTGTTATGTTCGGTTAGCTATTATATTTCTTTGAAATATCAATACATTTTTGATATTACTTCTTATGTATTTGTAAAATACTTCGCTTAGTTCCTATATCAGCAACATTATATCCGTTGTGGATATGTTTTCTTTCTAATAAATTCAAGTTTTTTGTTGTATTTTTTGTCAAAAAGTACGAATTTAATTTGCGTCGTTTGAAGCGGTATAATTATATTGCGAGCTTACTTGTTGAACCCTTTTTCATTTCTAGTGTATTTTAGGGAGATATCACTACTTTTTGTTTAATTTATATTACAAAATTCTCGTAGTATGTAAATGTGTGTTCTCCATTACCACAATTTCATCTGGAATTTAGAATTAATACGAAACGTTTGGAGATTCATCTTCTTTTTTCCTCGGTCCCGGCACAGATTTATCTGATTACCAAACCCTTCCTTCACCTCTGACAAGACATGTGGGGAATGCCAGGCCTCCTTCCTCCATTTCATCTCACAATCATCCTACCATTACACATTAGCGTAAGTGCGTATAACCCGAACGGGTAGTAAGACACGGTGATAATAATAATAATAATAATTCTTCTTTTTTGCTTGCCCATGGTCAGCGTCTCTTACAACTCTTGTTCACAGAACATTTGGGTATTTAAAGCAACATAATCAATCATCATTGAATTACACAAGCCCTCAAAATCCACAACAATAACACATATTAATACAGTATGCACATATCAATAAACACAAATAACACCTTACTCTTAGAGGTTAACTTCCTATGCAAAATCACTATCAAGGAAAATAAATGTGTATAGGCATACAAAAACAAATTTTAGATATTATTATCCGAATAATAAAGCCAAAGTCTCCTTCCCATGCTATACCAATCCAAATTAAAAATTATTTTTACACGCATGTAAATGTTACATTACTATAGATATAATAAAATAAGCTATACGATATTAATAATAAATAACATGAAAATAATAAGTATATATATATATACATTTATATAATTAATTTATTAATATTTGTGTGTGTCCTACATCCTCCAGAAGATCCTATATGACCTAGAAATCTGAAACTTAGCACAAATAGAGAATATACCACGGAATCGATAATAATGGAGGCGGATTTACAAGTTAATTTTTTATGAGGGTGAATTACTGAGAAGAAAAAAGAGATAAAATAATTTTTCTCAAACTCCGCTTTAGTGATTTTGACTAAAATTCGTATTTAAGCATTATTAACATCATAAACAAAATGTAAACTCTCATTTTTTAAAGAAAAATAAAATTTTTAGGGTACATTTTATAAACGTAATCATCAAATTTTAATCAAATCGGTGCAACAATTTGAGATATGAAATCGTTTTAATTGAGGTATCTTGAAAAAGGTGAATTAATTTTTGTATCATTACTGGACAGAGTTGTTTCTCCTTTTCTTACAATTTCTCTAAAAGTGTGTATTATTTAATTAATGGTATTAGATGGAATGTGATTACATATTTTTCCAATATGTTTATAGATGAGATTTTGCATATTTATAGGACAGATTACAGAACCTAATGGAACAAGATTTGAGATTTTTTAATTTATATATATAATCTAGTGGGTCGTTGCAGCGACGATTGCAGATTTTGGCATTAAAATATATTTCAAACTCTTTATTGAGAAAGGGTCTATATAAGACCTAACTCACTTTTTAGTTAAAAGTTTACTCATAAAAGGCTATCAACTCTACATAGATATTTAGTTTTTTGGTGTGTAATTTGAATAACGTATATTTCCCCCTTTCACGCCCCGATGAGAACTTTAAAATTACCCCTCTCTCATATATCTATCTATTTGTTGCACCAAACCACTCAAGTAATAATTAACAATTGAGCTAATATTATTTTTAAACAAAGACAAATATTTTAATAATCAATATACAGCTATACACAAATCATGGCTTCCATGATGGTGTAAACAAAGAATAATTGTACAGATGAACCACTTTAAAAAATCCTGATTATTTTACCTATACAATTTTATACATGTGTATTATATATACATCTACTGTACATATATATATACTATATACATTCATATTGAGTACATGTATATATACATTGTTTTGAATATAATTATGAAAATTAAATGTTTTTATCTAAATTAGTCTTTTTACAATAGAGTAAAAATCTGTATAAGAATCGATTATGCTTAAGATTAGTTTATATTGGTTCTAGTCTCACCAATAATGTTTTTTTCAATATTAGTACAAATGTTCCTAGAAAAAGATTTCTTCTGGAGCTCCTAAAATATCAATTTTAAATAACAATACATATAGCTGTACATGTAAACTAAAGAGTAGCCAGATTTATATATTATCTTAGAACTATACCTGGGTTGAAAGTCAAGGCAGTTCTTATCGTTACTAATATATTAAGATTTCTCCTTGGATTTACATGAAGAAAACTTTATTCAATAGTGAGTTTTATTAATAGAGAATAGCTTCTGTGGGTGTGCTTAGCATAAGGTGTGGGAAGTGATTTTTTTATAACTTGTGTAGAGCCTAATTGTTTTTCTAATTTATTATGCTCTAAAACATGGTCATACATTGAAACACCCCTCCGCACATTCTGGAAGGAGCAAAATTTTGCAATAATAGGAAGAGCTTGGGCCGAGTTTGGGTTTACCGGATGACGTCTGTGAATGTCTCCCAAGCCTAGATTAGCAATATTCAGTTTGTTGTGAATTATGTTCAACACTAAAACAAATTAGATTTCACCTTCGCTCTCAGAGATTCCAAAAGCACAAACATCGTGTCACATGTGGTATTGTTCCATATCATCTTTAGCTATAGTAATCACCCGTTTCCAATTATAAGACTCATTGTCATGCATCTTAGCTCACTGGTTAAATTAATGTTTAATTCAATATATAGAATTGATGAGTAAATTACATCACGTGTTATGGCCTCCGTGATATTGGCTAGCTCGTTATATCACCAATATTGGTAATTCTACACTACTATGCTATTGTGCACTGAATACTTTTTTCACTTTATTATTTAAGTTGAAAATAACATATAACTGTAAAGTCTAAAATATTACTAGTTGTTAGATAATATTACTGAAGTTTTTGTAGCATAATAACACCCTTAAAGAAGCATTTAACAATTAAAATTTACTCAAATGAACAAGAGTCAAGACATATAAACCAACATAGTCCACCAACTTATCACTGGAAATAAAAGGTAGCCAGACCATTATACTATAATAGATAACAGTTTCCCTGTTAGGAAATCCTTTTACTTAAACAGAGCAGCATGTAACTATTAACATATCAATGCAAATTAAATTATTCTTAATAATTGGTATTCATTTACCATCAGATAGTGTAACTTATTTAAACACATACCCTTTATACCTAGACCTTATTAATTACCCTTTTATATCAATTTGTATTTTATATTAACAGGAAGTATGCTAATCAAATGTCAAGTTCAGAACTACTTCCACAATTTTTTTTAAATAAATTTTTCCCCTTCACAAATAAAATACACAAAGGAAACCTAAAGTATCTCTCTTGTAGGAAATTTTATGCTCTTTGTATGTGCTTCTCGGCAAATTTTACTGAAGACAAATTATTTCCAAGGTAATTGCGAAACACGATAGTAAGCTACCCCTTGATCCACTATTTTTCCAAGATGGTGGACCTATTACCGAAAGGTTTGGTCAGGAATTTCAATATGTTGCTAAGGAAGGCAATTACAGCAATCTTATGAAAGAACTTAATGAATCATATAAACAATTTAGTATAAAAAATATCTAATTCACCTGCACTACTGACTGTAGGGAGAAAATTACATGACATTATTCTGCCAAGTGCCAGCTGAGACTTGTTTTGAGGAGGGAGGTGTGAAATGGGAAAACGGATTCTTTTGCAACTGACAGCAATCTGAAGTGTAGATTACATGGGTTTCCTGTACTGGTTGAACAAATGGCTGTTTCAGGAAAAAGCTAAAATTATAGTGCCAGCAATCTGATATCCAGATCGTAATCTAAATTTCTGGTATTAAAATCTTGTGTAACCGAGATTTGTGTTTGCTAAAATTATCAAGGAAACGCAGAGCATATAACAACGCAGCCTGTCTACAACGCTTAGTGGTGAGGAAAGTCGACAAGAGCTGAACAGCATCTTAGATCATGCCAAGGTCAGACATAAGGTCATTTAGTATTACCCACGCCTTAGGTGTACCTGAACTAGATGTCGAGATCATCTTGTTTTGATTCCTAGTGATGACAGTTCATGGTGTGAATACCGGCCTGCTATATTAAAGGAGTTCTTTTTTCTAAGTTGTTACAGACACTTCCTTCACGAGAATGCGAACACATTTTCTAGTAATCCCTGCCTCATCCCAGAACTCTTGATTAAATTAATATAGCCAGAAAGGGATTATATCCAATCAAAGGTTATGAAAAGTAGAGTGGAGCAAAGTAGTTTTCTGAAACTTTTTAAATTTCATAAAAAGATACCCCCTTCAATATGTTTATTTTTCATCAAATGTATGAGTCTCTCACGGGTGTGTGTGGTAAGGGGATATACGTACCCCCTAATATCTGTGTATTAAGGGAATTCAGAATTTAATTGAGTGATTGATTTAAATAAATTACTTAATTTAAAGAATTCAGTTACTCCACACATGAAATGTACGCCCCTTTTAAACAAATTAACCCAGTTTAAATTAGGTGAACATTAATGCATAAGGATCAACATGATCGTACAAGTTAGATATATTATGTTACCTTAAGCCACACCTGAGAAACAGTATGTTTCAAATACAACCAACCACTTAGGTGATTAATTGTATATTATCGCTAGTCAAACAAGTTTACAGATTATTAAGTTATTAAAAAAGTAAGAAGGTGATTGTTGAGATCAATATTCACTTAAAATAAGTGTAAATCATTAAATACATAATAAGTAACGCTCTTGTAAGTGAACTTATTCCTGTACTTTTTCAAACCCTATAAAATATATAAAAAAGTGTAAAACCTATTTAAATCAGGTATGCAGTGAAAATCTTGAATTTATATTAATGATTAGCTGAAGTATGATATTTTGACTCTGAAGCTAGGTACATAATGGGAAATGTTAACTTAGGATCCATTAAGATTCTTGAGTTTTAAATTATTTATAATGTATTTACCACCCAAAGCTATAAAGTCAAAGCACTTATGAGCCAGTCACTCATAATTATTAGTTTTAGATTGAATGGAAAAATACAAAGCAATTAATAATACACTTGATTTTATCTGAATTTATAAAATGTGCTACAGATTCAAATACTATAAATTTTCTTCCCATGGTTTCAGTAAAAAACAAATATATATAGATTATATATATATATATAATTAAAGAAATTGGTATAGGTTGTAGCCGTGTAAATATTTCTAAGAATTTATCACAAAAATAATGCTCATTTTTTTGTGGGAAGGAAGTAGATGGGCCCTAAAATGAATAAAAAATACGAGAACATTTCAGTCACACAACAGTAGGAACGGAAATGAAATGAAGTTATAAGATTCTAATCCCTCTTGGAAGTAAGCCATGGGGCTCCTTCGTTCGGCTGATCAGTCTTAAGATGACGAATTGATGAGAAAAGGGATCGGAGAGAGAGAAGGGGGGAAAAGGGGGCATAGAATTAGGATGGAAAGGTGGAAAGACCAGTAGCACGGTCTAGATGAGATCGATTTGCAGTAAGAAGCGGGTCTCGTAATGGCGTAAAGAACATAGACTACCGACCAAAAATGCCTCACTTTTAAGACATCAAAGAGAAAGAAGGATGGATGAAAAGGAAATGAAAACTGTACAGCAGTGTAAGTGACTGGTTAGTCTTCAGGAGAAGGAAGACAGAAGAAAGAGGGGTGAATTCTATCCGGTGAAAGGTTTAATGAAATAGCAGTCAACAAAGTGCCAAGTAGCTTTAAAGGTTTTACAAAGAAATAGTGTGCCTTTACATTACATAGGTTTTTATTCAGGGAAATATTTTAAAATTTTGTCCTGGGATGCATTAAAAAATGGTTCATCTAAATAGTAATTTTTAATACATATAATTTAAAATAATTGATAATGGTTAGAGCTTAAATAATATTGAAATATCAAACACAATTTAGAGATAGAATTAATCTAGGGTGAATAAAGATTCATAAATAAATCGAATGTTTGTGGAAATTATGAGTGTTTAATCCCTTTCCAACACAAATATAATATTATACCATACAAAAATAACAATGTGCAAGTTAAAAGTTAAAGTTAAAGTTAGTTAAAAGAGGATTTAAATAATAGATACAAATAGAGTAAAATAACTAAGAATAAAATAAAATCTAAATGCAAATTAAAATATTTCGCTTAATAACAGTACATATAACTACAAAAAATTAAAAAATTAAGCATTAGACACAAGAAATTATGATATATTTACATAAATATATTATTTTAAAATTACAACATTTTGTTGCTTAGTTTAATTTTTACTTTATTAAAATAAATTGATAAGATTTCAAACATTATCTATTAATTCAGAATAAACGTTTTAAAAACCATTAAAAATTTACATTGTGGTATTTCTTTAAAAAAATAATGTATTATATAAATTATAATTTTCTGTGTCTAGTATCAGGGTCTTATGAATCTTGTTTACATAACAACAGTTAACATCAAGATGTATAAAAATAGTTCTTTTTGTTTGGCGCCACTCCTAGGATCTAGGAGGAAATAAAATAATAAAAGAAAAACATTTACCTCGGCTAATTCAGACAGTGGCACGACGACTCTCATTACTCGTGACCACTGGGGAGAACTTAAAATAAAACATGAGCAATTTAAATAAAAATGGATTGTTGAAATAAAATGTAATTTAGGTTACAATAAAAAAATGTATAAAATAGACAATTATTCGAACATTTGTGGATTTATTATTGTTTACTTTTTTAGCAAATCCCAATCCTACCTATGGAATTCCGGATGATTATAATTTTAATTTGACTATATAAAATAGTATTGTTGTAACAAAAAACAAAAGAGAAAAAATCAATAAAATTAATATTTAAATATAAAATATAATGTTAATTAATTCTCTGAATTAGATAGTCTCTCTGAAAGTTCTTACATGAACTCTGATTTTTGATAAAATAAAAAAAATAAAAAATTGAAGAGTTGGCTTAACCTCGCCAATGAATTAGTCCATGCTGAAACAACACCAACATCAGAAATATGTTTCACTATATTAATGTTAACTCGTCCACAATTCTAAAAAAAAAACAGTCTAGCTCTTGCACATCTACTTAGCTTTCCATTTGCTACTCTAACTTTACTTTACAACCATTAATTTACTTTAAAAATAAATAAAATTAAGAGCTCCACAGATTTTGCTCCATGTTTGACCATCACTGAGGAAGAAAACCCTGTCTCCTATAGAAAGTCTTCCAAAATAAAATTTAAAAATGTTCTATATTTTACTTCCAAGTCCAAACAGAAAACATATATTAAAACCAAAACTATAAAATGTTAGCTATGGACTAGAGATAAAAATCTATTACAATGCAGGTTTAATATAAATATTGAAATATATTTCAATGAATGTGAACAATGTTTTCTTAAAGAATTAAATGTTTATTTCTATATGTCAGAATTGAAAAACGTGCTAGTTTGGAGTTATTTACATATTTCCTCTTTTGCTTCTCTTACAATCACGAGACCCGCTACTCACTTGTTTGACAGATCTGCGCATGCGTTGAAATAAATCATGGCCGTGATTGAAAATAAATAAAATAAGAGTCAACAAACTTCTTAGAAGGATAATTAATATGTTTAATAAAAGGTAAGTGTTCTTCCTTAAGTGAAAAATCCTTATTTAAATTATTTAAAACAAAGTTATACGTTATTTCTTGCGTCCTTTTATTTTATTGAATGGATGTAAACAGTGTTATTTGTCAGGCCAGCATTATTGTGTGTTACGTGGCAGCCGAAATTTGAGGTGCTTAATTTCATACAAAAATAAATTGGCAGCTATTAAAAAAAATTAGAAAATATAGGGAAATACATGATATGGTGGCAAATTACGTTACAGAATCCGCTTAGACTAATCGTTAACTTGTTTTATTCTATTCCAATACAGGGAATGATAGCACATCCCCTAGCAAGGTCTATCTCACACATATTACACTTCATAAAATGTAGACATGCTAACACGCTTTGATATAATAACTATTACATAGCTCAACAGCACGCTTGGACCTATATAATTTAGTAGATATTTTTAATAATTAATACAAATAAATCCAAGAGTTAGATCAGTCATTTGAACAGTTACAAAATTATTATTGATATGGTTATTGAAAACAACATCAAGTGAGACTGATTTACAATTATTAAAAACCACATAAAATGAGTTTGAGTTTTCGATATAGACCTAAATGATAAATAGTTTATTGCAATAATTATACTATACCTATGCTACAAAGAGATTAAAATAGTTAATTTTTGACGGCTGTAGTCTAATTATAATTGGGTAGAGAAAGGGTTACGTTTTCTTAATGGTTTCCTATTCTCCCTCAACATAAATTCGAGTTTATTTCCTCTAAGATATACATTCCTTATCACTCCTTTATTAGTTAAAATATGTTTATTTCCCAAATGGGTGGTAAGATGTGGTCCCTTCCTAACCACAAAAAACTGTTGATTTAATAAAAATAGCTCAACGTAGCATTATTTAACTTGAAGTAATAAACTCTGTCACCAAGGAAGTCCTGACTAAATAATAGTATTTTTAATGGCCATGGTCATGCAAAATAAAATAATGACTTGTACGGTGCATCATCCAGACTTTCTCTCTCTTTTATCTTAAAATAGACATTTACTAAAAGCTGGTAATATTTGTGAAACTAAATCATGTGTATAGACTGATTTTGTTTGGAAGAATCGTAGAAGTTTGTTACTAAAGCTACTAAAACAATTTTAATAGTTTTATACTTCAAGTCAAGCTAACTGCATCTATCACGTTTTATAGATATTATTATTACCTATAAATTAACAAATATAACAAAGTAAGCTGTTATTAATATTGTTCGCAAATAAATACTTTTTAATTTTCTCTACTGTTATTCTAACCAAAATTGGGGTTATATACATTGTCGTAGAAACAAAATAAAAAAGATCACAAATGAAATAATATACACTATTACTTACTTTGGATACTCTATAACACTAGTAACCAGAAACACTGTTAAAGAAAAGTCGAGAAAAGAGAATCATCTTTATCCACTAAATATAATTATTTCATTTTCACATAACTGAATTATAAAGTATGTATTTTTGCTTATAGCTAAGAAATGATTGGTTTTATAAAAATATATTTCAAATAAAATATTTTTATCTATAACATTACAACAACTTTACAACAAAAGATTATTTTGAATATCAAATAGTTGCGGGAAATGATGAAAATTTGAAAATTTCCCCAATTTAATGTACCATCAAAGTAATTTTCATTAGAAAATGAGAGTTTCCTCATTGTTTATAATGATTAATAAACCGGTTCAAGATATTAAATTTAATCAAAATCATTAAAGAGAATTTGGTAAAAGTTGATTATATATTTTCCTTCATTAAACTACTCTTAAATTTAGGATTAGGAATCTAATTCCAAATGAGCTCGGGGCAACCTTATGAAATCCCTAGATATCAAGTATCAGTAAACAGTTTTGGCCCCAGCCTGAGGTATTGACAGACGGAAACCACTTATTTTGTTTCAGGGGTTAACATTAATCAAAGTCTCAAATTCATTTTTTTTAACAATCACAATACTTCTATGTGTTGAGAGAAAATAAAAAAGTTTGCAAAGTATTTTTTTTTAAATAAGGAATATACTTAATTGGGATGAAGAGTCTTTACCTATAATTTCAAATACAATATTAGACCGAATCCTGTTAGTCCAAAATTCGAGATAATCCGAACATCCTTTTAGTAAAATTGGGAACAATATTTAGTCAAATGAAATCTATCGTATTGGTTAATAAGCTCAAAGTTGAAAGAGAATGAAAGAGGGATATCTGATTAAAGAAATAGTTAATATTTACATGTTGTAATCAACATAATGTGTTTTCCTGTGACTGAAAATAATAACAGTACATAGTACGTGTTATACACCAGTTATATAAATTAAAATAGGATAAAACTCTTTCAGATCTAATTTAAAATTTATGAAGATACCGTATCCCCGTATTATCCCGCTTAATCCAAACTTACACTAATCCTAATATGCTTCGGTCCTAAATAGTTCGAACTAACGTGGTTCTAGTGTACTTGTGATGTGTTTGTATTTTCACAACGATACTAACTGCCACACAACTGGAAAAACGTAAACAAAGGCATCAGTCTCACTTAGTCTGGTTTTCAAGTTACCTAAATGTCAAGCTTCGTCTAAATTCAATATTTCTTCATCCCTAGTCCGTTAGTTTAAATATAAGAATAGCCCAAACGGGTGGTCAGATCACGTCGTTCTAATCTTGAGAAACATCTATATTAATAGCGAAATATATCTAATATCGACTTTCAGTATCTTTAATAGAATATATTTTATGTAATACTGGGATATACAAAATATGAAAATTAAAGCATACAACCCAAATAATTTCAATAAAATTATTATTTTCTAACTCTAAGTACAAAATTGAAATATTTATGGCAAAGTACAAACAATATAAATCTGAATTGTTATATTACCCCTTTTACCTTAGAAAACCATACTAAGAAAGATTTCAGGTATGAACTAAGGATTTGCAATTAAATTAAAGGCCATATAGCTAATCATTATTAATTTGGGATCATCACACTTTATGAACAAAGAGAAGTTTCATTTTAAAATTAGAATTCATGAAATTCAACTTTTAAATGGTGAGGTAGATTAAATTATACTAAAAAAAAGGTTTAATATTTGTTTCCGTGGCCCCATATAATAACCATTTTCTTACTATTCTAAAAAATTAATAGGGTACTTAATACAATTAATTAATTTTCATTGCTAGTTTTGCTACCTGCCCGGGATATATTAATTTTAATCAAACTGATGGGAAGGATATGAGGACTGTAAAGGTTATAGGGAATTGTACTCGACTTTGCAGGAAGAGAGAGTGAGAAACAATTTAGTAAAATCTAACATCTGTACACGCGATTGGGATTCAAATCCTAGCTTCCCTACAAACGTAAAACCCGAATAGATGAGCCTGACATTTAAATCCCGTCCACACAAATATGGTTTATGTTTTATTAATACGTTCAAACTCAAAGTTATCAACGACTTGTTTTATGCGATAAGGATTTCGATATAGTGGGTATTAGGGGAAATTTTCAATCCTTAGTGTGGAGTGAGGATGGGAAAATCACAAAGAGAAAATATAATTTGGTAAACCAATTATATTTCACCGTGTTGGGATTTAAATTCCAGGATCCCTGTCACAGATCATCCAGCCTAATGGCAGGTTTGTTTCCTTAGACCATGTGACCACCGGTAATGGTTTCATCCCTTTACAAATGTATACATATATAGCAGTAGCTAAATTTCAACTTAAACAAAAAATAAACAACAGAATGTCTCCAAACTACACCGTTATAATAACTTTTTATCTACATCGGGGGGTCTATGGTAATTTGGAATGAGTTAGAGATGAACCAACGGTGGTAAGTTGAATTACTAACTTAATTACTAAACCCATGAATTTGTTAGCCTTCAGGCATTACGGAACCCTTCATTGGAGTTGGCTGAGGTGACATGGAAATACAACAAATCATTGCGAAAGCAATGTCCTGCCTGCCCTTTCCTAAGTTCATAACAAAGCCGAAATTTAAAATCTACCCTGAAATGTAAAAAAAAAAATATTGAAATAATAATTACCTATAGGCTAGACATTAATTAAATAAAAAAACCTCTTCTGTGGATACTTGGTTTAAGGTCTTTTCTCGCATTAAATTAGGCTGCCCATGACGGGGAGAATAAGGTTCAAATCTCATTCGAGTGTACTGAGGGTGGTTTTTCAAAAATAATTGTACACTTTCCCTTTATGAAAATGTGGGTACATTTCCTTTAAATGTAGCCTTCCTTATCCCTAAAACCATTAGCGTAATTAGTATAAAAGCATATAACCAAAACGGATAGTAAGATAAAGCGCCATAAACAAATTAAACAAAACATTTTTTTTTCCATTTGATGAGCTTAAAAACTCAAGGTGAAAAATATTCATCAGCTTTTCTCATACTAAAGCTCTCTCCTTTATCGGACTAGGAGTACCAGGTTTATATTACTAGTATCGACAAAAACTGTATAATATGTGAATTTGGGGTTTCTTTTACTCAATTTTCCATTCAATAAATCAAATAAGAATTTACACTAGGACTGAGAGACTAAAATCAGGAAAATAGTATAAAACCTCTGACTTTTTAAAGAAATTGTTAACAGATTATGTCTAAATAAGTTAAATAAAGTTTTTAAGCTTGGTTGTAAACTTAACTGTATTTCCTTTCATTTCCTTTTAAGAAGCTCAATTAATTCAAATTTTTGGATGGTCCCTTCAAGTTCGAATTATCCAGGTTCCACTGTATGACCTAAACAATTAACCAATTGTATGGTTAGTTAATTCATTAACACTCTCAAAATATTCCCTAATTTTAATGTACATAAACAATTATCAGCATAAAAATATTGTTTGATACAATCGCTAAGCCTCTCTCATATTATTTATTATAGCTTTTAAGATAATTTTCAAATTTTGGTATTAATAAACCACATTTAACTATAGTTACTTCATAAAAACAAACACATCATCTTGATGACTAAAATAAACTCTTTATATATAAATTTTAAAAGAAATTGTTCTAATATGTTTAACAAAATTCAAATTTTTAAAATTAACCATTTTTTAATTACCTACTCTAAAACTATTTGATAGCAAAAATAAAAATTTTTCTCATCTGCTATGAAACATATTCCCATATTCACATTTGAAATTCAATCTTTAAGGTTAATTTTAAAATAATTAAATTTATCTTTATTTATTGTAAGAAAACTACACTAATATTAATTAATTCAGATGAATAGTGATATATTTTTACTGATAATATAAAATGGTCCTCTTATATTAATTTTTATCCAAATCTATAGAACAATTTTTAATCGAGTCTAATTTAAAAAAAAAAAGTTGTTGTTAGCTATTATTGTATAATTTTTTAAAACAACTCTTTGTAATTATTTATTATGCAAACAACTTAACAAATGAATATTTGAACTAAACCAATTGAACCCTTTTTTAATATATTCAAAATAAAACAAAAAGTAATTAGAAAAATGCCCATAACTACATTTTACCCACATAAACAGGTACATAGTGTAATACTTCATGTTCATGTCAAACTTTTAACTAGACATATACTGTGCTGGCGGCCGGGGTTCAATCCTCGGTCCCGTCACAGATTTATCTGAATACCAAACCCTTCTTTCACCTCTGACAAGACATCTTGTGCATGTGGGGAATGCCAGGACTCCACCGTGGTTCGGATTTCACGTTAAACTGTAGGTCTTCCATTTCATCTCACAATCACCCTACCATTACACATTAGCATAAGTGCGTTTAACCCTAACGGGTAGTAAGACGCGGTGCTAATAATAATAACTAGACATATATATATAAATCAAAATCGTTAAAACCAATTCAAAACATTTTAAATTTTCAGAAAGCCCTCATATATAAACCATCCTATATCTAATTTTTACACATAACCAAGTATATTGGGTTATTTGCAATGTTAAACACTCACATTTGGAACAAAATCATTTGAGGCTTTTTTTAAAAATATATTCAGTTTTTGAAAAATCAGTCATGAATTAACCACCTATATATTAGTTCTTACCCTAAAACAAGTAGACATTTTTTTTTGTGTAAGACGTTCCCAAAATACCCATTTGGATCCAAATCTTCAAAGCTATTTGTAAAATATTTCAAGTTTATGAAAAATCTGTTACCAGTAAACTAAACGTAAATAAGTTTTTACTCCAAAAACAAATATATGGTGCTACTTTTCAAATAACACAATCCTCAGATAAACATTTTAAACAAAATCATTAGAGATATTTTTCAATATATTTTGAATGTTCATAATTTGTCATCAATAAACTACCCTTCAACGGATTTTAACCAAAAAACTAATAATACCCTATTAAGCATTTAAAAAAAAATCTTTAATTTGTTTTCTGATCAAAATCGTTAAAGCCATTTTTGAACAGCCAGTTTGAACGAAATTTATCTAATCGTTTCGGATCCGTGGCCAGAGAGAAACGGACAGACATAGAGGAAAACTGTACAAATCCACTTTCTTGGGTTCACATAAAACGTAAAGATTTGTCATAATCTCTAGAAAGAATTTTTTCACGATCACAATAGTTTATTTGATATGACATAGTAAAAAGCTAACCTCCCCTTTTACCAATACACCCAAAAAACCCCGAATGAGAATATAGTTTTCTCAAAAGCTTAGACAAATCCTATAATTCACTGTGAAATTTCATTGACATTGATGATGTGAAAAGTACTACTGCGTTGGGCGATTCTTTACTACAAATTCCAGACCTGCATTCAACTGGTTTTGATTCCAGGATAGATTGAGCTGGAGTTTTCTTACAACACTATTTTCCATATAGTTTTCCCACCTTCTACCAAACTAATGATAAAATAGCCTCATTTATTTTTTCCCCTTGATTACATTGTTAAATAAAGTATAAACTTTACTCTTTTAGTTAAAAAAGTAGAAAAACACTTATTAGGATTGATTGAGCACTTAATAAACTTAAAATTGTTAGTAAACCTAATTTATATTCTGAAAATTGAAAAATGACACCTGGACACGGAAATCGAACCCGAGACCTTCGGCTTAGTACGCCAATGCTCTTACCACTGAGCTATCCATGATTCATCCCGTTCCCATGGTCATTCTTCACTCATAGTTTAAGGCAGTCAAACCTAATTTAACTAAACAGAAAATGTATTAGGTAGAGCATTGTAAATTGTTTGGAAAAAAATACATAGAAAACCATTACGATTAATCTAGTTTAAATATAGTTCATCTCAAAATTAAATAATGTTAGGTCAGCGTCTGGATTTGGTTATTTAAAATACATTTCGAATTTCTTTGTGACACCACGCGTTGTTTTTCATTTAATTTATGTGTCCACATACGTGGTAAAACTGGTTCGTTCCTCTACAATACTACCAGCCTATTATATAACTTGACTCGTTTTAAATATCATTAGCGGGTCACTTAATGGTCGAAGTTAGACTATAGTATAATATTGTGTTTGGCTGCCAGATCGTTAAGTATCATACTAATGAGTTATTTTATATCAAATAAATATCATATTGACTAATTTAGATTTGTTTATTGATTAACTTACTAGCTTATCATATATAAAAATTGAAGAAAACAAACCTGGCATGTGGGGGAGTGGTACCTTGTGGTTCGTTAAACAAGCATAGTGCCAATTAGAACCTCTGTATTGTGTAATCATTTCAACCCCATGTCACTTAGGAAGGTCAACAAATTATAGTTTAGCCAAACACACAAACCAGGATATACTAGATCCTCGACCAGGGTTAAAACATACCACTCGCCTCGGTGGCGTAGTTGGCTATCGCACTAGTCATATTGAGCTCTACTGCCGAGGACAGGGAGATCTAGGTTCGGATCTCGGTTGGGTGAACTGGGGGTGTTTTTGTCCAAATTGTCTTACATTCTTCCTCCACTCAAATGCGGGTTCACTTCCTCCAAATTTTACCTTCCCAATTCCTAATCCATTAGTTTGTTTAGTACTTAAGCGTATAACCCGAACGGGTAGTAAAACACGGTGAAGGTCACGGTGAAAGTGAATAAATATGTCGCAGTCTATGTGAGGTAAACATACCAATCGGCTCGATCTTAATGGCGAATCTCGTGTTTATCACAGGTCACTGTTGTTTTCAAACTCCTGAAGGAGCAACAGTGTTGATGGAACTGGGGGCATTACCCTACTTGGAAAGAATTTGTACCTTTCTCTAAAAAATATCGCCAAACTTGGATATATTTTAAACCCTCTTATATTATCTAATATGAACCCGAATGATGACCTTAAATCAAACTCTAAATGCCTTCTAGATAGGCTTGCAATCAATTTTCAAATTTAGCTTGAGGAGGAATCGAAATATTTGAAAAAAAAAATCAAGCAAATAATACTCTAAATAGCTTCTAGGGTCATCCAAATTTAAAATTTTCTAAGTGAGGACCACCAAAAATAACTTCTAGATTCTAGATATATACATTTTTGAAGAATCTTCACGCAAGGACCATTCCAATTAGTTTCCGAGATCATTCAAATTTGAAAAATTTGTCCTTGGATGTTCACTTTTTCAAATATATTCTAGAAACATCTAGTTTTCCAAAAAAAATTCTAGAAGAGAACCATTACAAATAGCTCTTAGGTGGATACAATTTTCAAAATATCACCCGGGCGAAAATCACTTAATACAGCTTTTATATCCATCTAGAACTTAAAAATTATAGGTGAAAATCAATCTTAATATCTTCTAAAGGCATCCAAGTTTCCAAAAATGTCCAGTGGAAATTTAAATAAAAAAATATTCTGGTTGAATACTATTTAAAATAGCTTCTAGAGGCATTTGAATATAAAATAATTATTAAAGTAGGAGTAATCCAAATAGCTTCTAGAAGCAGTGCAATTTTAAACAATTTTGGAGGAATGATAACTATAAATAGCTTTTTAAAGAGTCAAATTTTTTATAAATTAGTGAAGAACAACCACAAATTAATGACACAAAAACCGGTGATTGAGGCCTCTCCTGGAATAAATTACCCCCCTTCTAAATGTATCTCGCACTTTTGATACTATCAAATATGAATCTGAAAGAATTGCGTCAAACTATAAATAACTTTAAGAGACTTCCAAATAAAAAATAATAATTTGAGGATTACTCAAAATAATTTTTGGAGATATCCAACTTTCAAAAATTTTCTGAAGGAGGGCTAATTCAAATAGTTTTTATAAGCTTACAACTTTTAAAAAACTTATAGAAAAGTCTACTCAAAATAATATAAGATAAATAGTTTTCAAAAAGTTGGGAGTAGCTTTTAGGGACATCCCAATTTAAAACAACTATTGGAGGAGGGAGGGCAGTACAGGAGGAGTGTGTAAGGCTAGTTCATATTTTTTTGCCAGCCTTAATCAAGTAAGGTTCTGCCACAACTGAGGAGACACATTAATAAACATTATTTTTTTATTTTATGTAGCATGAAATTAATCGTGAACGTAGTGATGATAAATTTATTAACGGTTCTTTCATTGATAATACTAGACTAAACTGTTTGGACTGTGGAATGCTGAGCCGAATGATGCTTTTATAATGCATGATACAGCTCAACCAATCACAGACAAGCAAACCTCCACCATTGCTCTAAGCCACTATGATACAAATAAATGAGCTTGTTTGGTCATCGACATTGCAATGTCCATTGGTGGCGATGGTGAGGGTGACCTCCTTGGAATGTGCTTAGCCATTTCTTTCAAAAGAGTTTGATTTACATGGATGAACCATCCACCACGACTGAAACCTGTTCGGCATGTTTTTACACCGTCGGAAGTTTCGTTACACTCCGTGATTGAGTCCATCAACACTGAGGTTCACTACGGTCAATGCTCAGTGATAAAAACACTTCCAAATGTGCAGTTGTCCAACAACTCACTTTTCACATATTCTTTATAAAAAGACCCATTGTTATCGTACTGGGCAGGCAGTTTGCATGAGCTTTATTTGAGGTATGATTATGTGAAGAGGGGGTTGGTTCACTACCTGGAAATAAATTTGTGGAAGCCAGCCGATTGACTCAAGACTGATATTTTGTGTACCCTCGCAATTGAAACTATGAATACAATGAGGGTGCTGGGGTCCGGTGTTTAATCCTCGGTCCCGGCACAGATTTATCTGATTACCAAACCCTTCCTTCACCTTTGACAAGACGTGTATTAATCACAACTTGTGAATGTGGGGAATGTCAGGCCTCCACCGTGGTTCGGACTCCACGTTAAACTGTAGGTCCTCCATTTCATCTCACAATCACACTACCATTACACATTAGCGTAAGTGCGTATAACCCGAACGGGTAGTAAGACGCGTTGCTAATAATAATAATAATAATAATAATAATAATAATAATAATAATAATAATAATAATAAAATTAGCTTTTTATAAAATGTCCCTTGATGGCACTTAGCGATATCCATATTGAAGGACTCAATTTCTCCCACGGATTGCATCCATTTGAATCTGGAGGCTGTGTGTCTGGTGTGTATCTTGTCTGTAACCCAGCATAATTTATCTTAAAAAGTATTTAAAGAACTGTGATAGGTTTAGCTTCGTTTTATTATGCTTTCATGAAAACAATGTTCATTACAGAATATAGCTCTGTGGAGGGGAGATTAAACTTTTAGTACAATATATTTCAAAATATATAGTTAGTTTATATTGTGACCATGAACAAAATATTTTCTCCTTGTCCAAACATTCTTTAGCACAGTTTGAAAGCGAAGATTAAAATCTTTTACAAAAGACATGTAAGCTCTATATATTTAAAAAACTTACCAATACTTGATATTTTATATTATTTTAAAACTCACCTATATATTAAATATAAAACCACTTCACATTTTTGACCTTCATTGACACTTGAAATTTTCTAAACACCGTTTTGTGTTTACTCATCTTGCCAACACGTATTTTCATTTTGATAACTGAAGTCAATTTAAATTACTTACCAAAAGTAACTAAACTATTTGTTGGCAGATAAATACGGCTGTTTTAGTAATGACTTAGGTCAAAGCTGCCACGTGCAGGCTGTGATAGACGTTGCGTTGACAGTTTTTCGGGATATCTTTAGATAAGCTAGCGTTGAAAAATAAAACCATCTACTAAATGTATGCATATTTAGATTTGGTAAAGACCAATAAAAGGGCCTAATCCCCTCTCTTTACCCCTTCTACTCTCGTTGGTCTCAGGAAAACAAACTAGAACTCCCTACCCCTTACAATTTCCTCGCAAGTACCAGTATAAACACTGCCATGGTACTATTAAATTCGCTCATCCCTCCCCCTTAACTACAGCACCCCCAGTTCCTCCTTCAAAACTTTCCACGTTCACAATATACCCTCCTCTCCACCCTTTCCACCAAACGCTTTGCTACTCTACTTCACGCCCTCTGTGGGCCCTGCAATGAATGGGGTGAGGGGAAATTGAAGAGGGAAAGAAGTCCATTATAATAGTCGGGGAGCTGTACTGTTGGAGGCCCCCACCCCACTCTGATTCAATAGTCCTAGGGCTATTCCAAAGTCCATCGCTAGCTAGCGTTCAACGTGGCAACGTCGTTCTAGCCCTCACTTTATCTTGAACCACCTCCTTCTACTTCTCCAAAACTCCTTGCGGTCACAACAAAACTACCTCCCCCAAACCCTCTTGTAAACTCTCATTATGTAGTGTTCCTCGTATTAAGAGCTAATTAATCACTTGGATAATCATGTAACGTGTGTTTTAAGCCGGCTGAAACTGTATAATGTTGAACGTAGTTTGAGAACAAGGTTTGTACAGTTATACAAAATAACTTTCGGTCTTATTGAACGCCTTGGAGATACACTTACCCAAAAATAAAAAGATCTTTACTTTACAAAGTACTTAGGCAAGATGAAATTTTATTGTTCATGAATTATATTAAGATAACCATTTAATTTTAGAAAGATATACATATTGGCTTTCTAAAATTTATTTTATCGTTAGTTTAATTATGTAGTTTTTTGTAGCCAAAATGATTAAAATAAATGTAAAATATATTACACAGAACAGCGCACAGACTTTCTCCCTTTTTAATCATAAAATAAGAATTTACAAAAAAAATCATAAGATTTGTGAAACGAAATAATTGGTGTGTACATGGCTGTAGAAACACCACACCACATCAAAATCATAAATGATATAATATACACTGTTACTTACTTACTCTATTGCATTATGAAATAGGATCATTGTTAAACAAAAATTAAGAAAAGAGAAATATTTTTATCCACCAAAGATCATTAGAATCAAGTTCATTTTCAAAAATCTGGATTAAAAAGCATTTATATATATGCGCTTTTTAATATATAATAAATATTTAATATAAATATAATATATAATATAAATATAACATATAATATAAATATATATATTTATATATTTGCTTATAAATAAGAAACTGTTTATTTTATACAAATTTGTTTCAATTACCAGATTTATTTATCTTTAATGGTACTATAACTTTACAATGATAAGTTATTTAGTATCTCAATAGTTGAGGATAAATTATGGAAATCTTAGAATTTCCCTTGTGTGAATTACCCTCAAAGTCAGTTGAGAAAATGAGGTTTACCATCTTGTTTATAAAGATGAACAGTGTCTAAATATAGACTTTAATAAAAAAAGATTATAGCAAAATTTTGAAAAAAATTGATTTTAGTATCTTTTTGACCTTCAGTAAACTACCCTTAAATTTAAGGTTATATATCTAATTCCTAAAACCCTTCAGGGAGACCTTTTGTAAACCGCATATACCAATTTTTAACTCAATCATTAAAATATCTTTGATTCTAGCCTAAGGTACAGATGCTGTGTGTGTATATATATATATATATATATATATATACGATATATTTTTTATTCTTAAAAAAAGTAATTTAATTTTAATTTATTGATGACTTTTTTAATTTGAAATTTTTATATAAAAGATTTAATAATTTTTTTCAAAATTGGTTTAAAATATAAATTATAATGTATACTTATATTTTCAAATAAATTAATTTAATGTTAGTTTACTTACGACCAAATTCCGATAATTTTATTTTTATATATTGTCATTAAGATTTAGTTTAAAGTGAGTACAGTGTTAGGGAATTTTTTTCATGATAAATAAGAAAATATATTATGTTCAACATAGATAATTTGAGGTTAGTTTACAAAGTCAATTTTGAAACTTCAAGATTAAAAAAAGTTTGTTTATTCAACTTTTTGTATTTTTTAGGGTAAACTTACTAAAGGTAGAATACTGAAATTAATTTTGAAAGTTTCGTTCCAAGCTATTATATACTATATCAAAAGGTGTTTGTGATTGGGTATTAACCAATTATTCTACTTGTGATTGTTGTTTTACCGCATAACCACGACTGGTGTATCCTATGCTTAGGAACGTTGTCAAAGCGTATCCTACATCGAACTATCAAAGGGCTAATGTATTATCATATCTGGTCTCCAGCAGACTCCACTTTAGTTTCACATTCAACCATGAAGCACTGTTCTCAATACATTAATGTGGGATGAGAACAGATTATCTCTGTTATTGCTTTATTGGAACTCATTAGATAGAGTTTCTGGTGTTAACGTCCTTGGGAAATATTAAACTGAAATGGAAAATTTAGATCGTACAAAAAAACCTCCAAAAATTAAGGGAAGCTTTCCCATCTCACATAATAAAAGAGTTATTAGAATAAATGCACCCACACTAGTGTAGAGAGAAAATTAAAAAAACAAAACATTGATTGGTCATATAAGGAAACCCATTCCCAGTTAACAGGGTCAAGATTCGAACTTAGACCTTACTATAACCGGTAATTTGATTCCTTGATTTGTGTGACTGTAGGTGTGAGCTCAGTGAGATGTAAGTTGTGCTTGTTCTCAAACAAAAATTTTTTTTAACTTAGCTAATGAAGTATACATTTGTAATATGGAAGTTTAAGAAAATGTACCCGAAATTACATTGAGAGAAGGAGAGAACAGGAAACCATTTATGAAAAAAAAACACCCCTGGTAAACTCACCTAGGATTCGAGAACCCATCAATATCACACCAGACATTTAGTTCGTGCATTTATCTTCACTGGGAGCATAGAAAGACACGCTTCAGTGTCCAAACGGTCTAAGTCATCACTCTCGTTTTAGATTAGCCTTCTGATGACGAGGAGATCAGAGTCTTAATCCCGTTAGGGTCTACTGTTTTTTTTTTTACTTAGATGATTTCCCACTCTCCCTCCACGCAAATGGATTGCTTCTAAAATGCTTCCTTGCTCATCCCTACTCCGTTATAATTGTTATCATATGCGCATAACTTGAACAGGTAGTAAGGAGCGGTGATAAATAAAATTTTACGTTTATGTAGTTCAGTTTCCTCTCCCAACTCGAATAATTGACTTCACTGGTAGTGTGCTTGACTCTTGACTCGTGAAACAAGACTTTAGCTTAAGGCATTTGAAAAAATCTAATATGGTCTTCCATTTTAACACGTGTAAAGCTACTTATCCGTATAACAATCGGGTAAAATAACTTTGTTTTGAGCGTAACAGTAAGCTAGACCATTCTCCCTTTTCCCCCGCTGTCCCTACACTGAAAGATGTAGACAAGTGAGAGTCGGAAGTACACGTGGAAGAAGAAAGAGGAAGCGTGAAGTGGATTATATTGAATCTGTGGTGATTCACTGTAATTATTACCGGTGTTATTCATGGCAGAAACATGTAAATGACCAGTATAACTCGCTGTTATTCATGGATCCAAGACGCCCTTAGGGGGCTGTGATACTTTCACATGACACCGAGATATACGTGGGAAAAGGACATAAAGGTCTTCTAGTAAGATCAGCGGGGCTATTTGGTGGATAGGCAGGGTCGGTGACAGAAGGAGGTGGGAGAGGGGGGGGGGGGCCCTTCAGGACTTTTTCTTTATCTAGCTGTTTTTAAAAAAAC
>CABFOV010001798.1:25333-44169 GCA_902141375.1 Timema poppense | reverse complement strand
GAGAGAAGGGGGGGGGGGGGGGGGGGGGGGGGACCTTCAGGACTTTTTCTTTATCTAGCTGTCTTTAAAAAAACCACTTATAAATATTTTGGTACAAATTATTACTTTTTAAACCTTTAAAATCAAATTAACTAAATTATATATCTTTCACTGTTCCATCCTATTTAATTTCAAAAGTTCAAGAAATAATAATTTGTATATATATACACACACATCACTAAGCACTGTAGAATGAACTTCCGAAACTCGAAGAAAGATTGTGCTCAATTGGTAGCACTGCAGAAATTTAATACAAATAGTTCATAAAGTTATCGCTGGAAGGTAATGAACGCACCACGCGTAACGTAAATAAACATTCCTTCCAGTTGTCAGTACATACATTCATTGTTAGTTTTAAATGAACCGTTTTTTTTAAATTTCTGTGAGTAAATACTATGTTTATCTGTAATTGTATTCGTTAGATGAATCCATCCATAGATAATAGGTGAGATGAATACTATGAAGTATTGTTTTGTTATTATTATCATAGCAAAACTAATATGAAATGAAAATCAAATAGCTATTATTTGTGCATTTAGTAAGAAGTTACTCCATCTAAATATCATATTCTGAAAATTGAAAAATGACACCTGGACACGGGAATCGAACCTGGGACCTTTGGCTTAGTACGCCAATGCAGTGGTCAGAGCATTGGCGTACTAAGTTAAAGGTCCTAGGTTCGATTCCCGTGTACATATGTCATTTTTTCAATTTTCAGAATATAATATTAAATGAGTTATAACTTATTTCACTATGTTCTTGTTTTAATTATGCCCCTACACGTAAATTAGTCAGTGTAGCAGGCCCCAATACTTCTGTCGCTGACACTGCAGACCATTAGGAGGGAACTATTTCTTACTGACAATGTGAGTAGCGGCTCTGAGGAATGATACGAGTGCGCAGTGGCATTATACATTTAAGTAGGGATGTGGTATAAAAAGAAAATTATTGATAATAATGAGTATCAGTATGAACGGAATAATCAATACTTTTATACAAGTATCATGAAGTGTGTTTTTCATGTTCCAAAATATTGAGGTTTCTACTTATTACATTTAGTATTTTCATACCTATCTAATAAAAACGAAAAACAATATGCATATTATAGCAGTATATTTATTGTAAATGATGTTAAATTCCTTAAAATAATGAAAATGTAACTATGATATTGTAAAAAAGAATATGTCTAGCTCAATTTTGAATAAATATGCGGCAAAATATTTTAATTAGGTTATCAAAGTTTGGAACTTAAGGTGGGATGGAACGAAACGCCAGCTAAACGCAGTATTTTGAATTATCTATAAAGTAATTTGTTTGGGATTGAGTAAATACATCATTGGTTCCATAGATATGTCCATTTTAATTTATTCACATAATAGTTCTTGAATATTTATCTCGGGTATCGCGGCCTTTGATGTGAAGCTGTTTAAATGGATAGAAAAGGTTATCAAATTTCAGGTATCAAATGATAAATATTCAATAAAATTTGAGCTTATTGTGTTGAAAATTATATTTAACGCATCAAGTGAAGAATATTATATTTATTGTATTAAATATATTATTATACTACTATAAATCCACATGGCTGACTCCCTCACTCACTGACATTAATGTTCACCCACTCAGATGAGCTAGAAACATGAAATTTGGAAAACTTATAGCTTCTAGCCTGTAACCGACGGAAAAATTCCAAAAAGTGAAGACCCTGAAAAAAATTCAAAATGGTGGAGCAACTTTAAATTAAGTGCGAATCCCCCAACGAGCAAAGCGAGTATTTATATAACCGACGGAAAAATTCCAAAAAGTGAAGCCCCTGAAAAAAATTCAAAATGGTGGAGCAACTTTAAAGTAAGTGCGAATCCCCCAACGAGCAAAGCGAGTATTTATATAAAAGTGTAGCATTCTAGACTATGTTACAAAGTTAAACACAAAAACCAATTTAATTCCAATACGAGAACTATGCACAAGAATATACTGTCAAAATAACTAGTATAATCATTTATAAGTAGGCCTAAAACTTACCTAGTTTACAAATCTTCCCCATTTAAAAACATCTGTCCCCTACCGACAGAGGGGACCTAGCGGCCTAGGGGTCAGATTTCTTTGCTGAAGGCCCGGGGTTCAATCCTTGGTCACGGCACATATTTATCTAATTGCCAAACCCTTCCTTCACCTCTGACAAGACGTGTATTAATCACAACTTGTGAATGGGGGAAATGGCAGGCCTCCACCGTGGCTCGGATCCCACGTTAAACTGTAGGTCCTCCATTTCATCTCACAATCACCCTACCATTACACATTAGCTTAACTGCGTATAACCCAAACGGGTAGTAAGACGTGGTGCTAATAGTAATAATAATAATAACAACTAACAACCCAGAAGACTAGCTATCGACTACACACGACCTGTCCGTTTGAACAGCGAGGTACGACTGACCTACCCTACCCTATGACGTTAGTGCGGGTGATATACTTCATTTGTGTGTTATCAATCACTAGTTTTTGGAGAACCTTGAGGGTATTATCACTTACTCTAAATGCCCGTCCACCCTTTCCTACTGTTATTGTAAAAAGCCACCCTTGCCCAATGTGTGTTACAAAGGGTTGCTTCAAAATACTGGCCTTATTTTACGTTCTCTTCCATCACACTTTATTATATTGAATTATTTAGACAAATACACTATGGTATAACTAAAGATGTTTTTATTTATAATAAAAAAAATATTGTAATAGTGAGAATTTCTAACACCAAGATTATTTTAACTTATTTCGTTTTATGTGTCACTAAACCTAAAAAGGTGGGTATTACAATTTTATCTTAACCCCATGTCTGTTTTTTTGTTACTGGGTTACAGCTGATTTCCTTCAAACTTAATACTTTTATTTAATATAGTAATACCTCAGAGTAGATTTAAATTTGTATTCACTACATCAAATTAAGTGTAATATACTGATGAATAATTTTTTAATATTCAAAATATTTCGAAAATAATTTTTACAAATTGGTTTTAAATTTATATCTGGGTAATATTTTAAATACCTACTAATACTGTATTCTTATTTTTTAGATAAAAATTTGTCCAAGGGTAGATTACAAATAGCTTGGTTCTTGAAAATCTAATATTTATAAAATATGTTTCAAAATAGTATCTGGAGGTTTTTTTTAAACATTTACTTTTTTTATTTATTTAAGATTAGTTTACAAAATGGTTTTTTAAGAAAAAAAATTGGAATTATGTAAACGATTTGGTTTAGAAATCTTTGCTATATGAAGAATTTTTTATATGGAAAATAATAAAGAATATTTAATTTTAAAAATGATTTTAGATAATGCCTCATGCTCAAGACGGATGTTCAACAACTGTTAGTATCATCATATGAGAAAAATTAAACTTTATGTTTGTACACAATTAACATTTTGAATTATTTTGACTAAAAAAGTATTGTAAATAAATGTAACACACATTTACTCAAGTTACGTGTGTCACCACATTAATGTGTTTGGGATACATTTAGTTCTTTTATTCCATATTGGTTTTAGACGTGAATACAGATTTTTAATTTTATCATTACTAAAACTACACGTTTATTTTAGTAAATCGCTAACAATATCAAAGAGATTATATTAAATTGAGAAAAAAATGTTTTCAACAACTTAATTTTTTTAACACTTATATTTCTACAGAATTTAGTCAACTTTGAATGGAATCAAAATTATAATAAGAAAAATGTAATGTTTGAAATGTTTTTCCAAGGCTCGTTTAACGTATGCATTTCCTTGTTGCACGTATTTACTAGCGCGCGTCAGGTCTACCCTATGTTTTGATTATTTAGTCTTTTTACAAGAAAGATTTATATCGCGTGGTTTGCCGACGTATAGTGTGAATCACCAACTATAAAAACATTTAGACGCTTCAGCACAGCACAGTCAGTAGCTTGCTAATGTGTCATGACATTGGAGGTGAATAGAGAACAAACAATGGCAGCGTATATATTACACCGAAAGATACAACAAAGAAAAAACAAATAAAGATTTGTTTAGGCTCAGCCAATAAATAGTGTACAATTGATTATGAGTGCGATTCACCATCTATTTAATAAATTAAGGCAGAAACCACCTAAATTATTGCGTCCTACAAAACTGGGTGTGTATTAACTTTACAAATTAAAAACTTTGATATCAATTTCCTGGCCTCCAGCCACCGAGGGTTGGGGTGAGGAGCAAGAGGATGAAGCCTCAGATACGACCACGCTTGTGACCTGGACGCTGCAACCCGGTCACATGGAATGATTTTTGTTGCTACCGACCACGCTTGCGACCTGGTCGCCGCGTTTTATGACCAGTTATCATGGCACCAAGGCGTGAAGATTTGTCATTAGCCATAGTAGTAGGCTTATATAGTTATATGAAGAAGGAACGTAAATATAGATAATACGGTGTCTACCCCATTAATATTCAGAGACGTACTTATGGACAGACTTTTTAAGAAAAAACTGAAAACACACCCGTATTTAATTATAATTGTTTAAGTGTCATGTATATAATGCAATTTATCACTATGTAAAGGGTATTTAAAAAAAATATTATTTACAAAGTGGAATTAATTACTATAATTGGAAACAACCTTTGCACTCCAAGCCCTTGCCAAGCATTTCAATCTATTGTTAGTTTGTATACAGTATATGGTCTAATTTTATTATTTTATTTGTGTTGATTAAATAAGTTCTTACCTTGTTCATTTATTTATCCATTGTTTAATTCATCTCATCCCTCCACTGTTGCAACTGCAACCTCTATCCAGATCTTGGATTTAACATACCTGTTTGCTTAGTCTCGATGTTTCGAATTCCACAGTGGTGATCATGCATTTACTTCATTTATAAATAAATAGCTCGGTATCAAACATTGCTAAGAATCGTACCTTACCGAGTATCAAACCCCAGACGGGTGGGAAACACTTTTCGGTTTGCAAGAAAGTCAAAGAAAATGCTTAATGGAGGGGTGATAGCGTGGTCCCGAGCACCTTATCGGTCGACATTTTAACCTGGGATGACACAAGCAAACCCACACAAGTGTCCAGTGTTCTCGCGACAGGCTGCGACACGAACGCAAATGTGTCCACCTCCATAAGAAATAAAGGTGACCGTATTTGTCACTGCGACCTGAAAACTCTCACGAAAACATTTTAAAATCATTCGCTGTCGCTGGTCGGCAAGTGTGGCCACCCTCATAAGAATCAATGTAATACACTACTGCGACTTGGTCACGACAACCAGGTAACCAACGTGGCCGTAGCTTTACACCAAGAGAGAAAAGCTACAGCTGAAATGTGTGGTAGCAACCTTCCATTTTAAAGGTTTCCTTATCTTTCTTTGATGTGTATCAATGCCGCCACCACCGACCACTGATAAAACGTCGAGGAAGGAGCGTTGGAATCAAAGCCGTCGCGTCACGTGTTGACTGATTGAAAGGACCTACTTGGACCAATTTATCTTGACCAACTCCGTGGTAGACTTGATGTGACGGTAAGAGAGGCGCGACAAGAAAACGATCGTGTTAAACGGTACTAAATATTAACGTTAAAAGTATTTACATGATTTAGTAAATTATTAATGCAATCTTATTAATTAAAATTAAATACTTAGAATGTTTGTTTAGTTATTAGACCTAGAGGATTATATTATAAGTAAATTGTTTTCAAAAGGTTTTTAAATTATGTGAGTTCATCCCCCCCCCCTCTCTTCCTCCAAACTCAATGCCTTCCCGACTCTTCGCAAATATTGTTTTGCATAAAAATGATCTCGTATGTTATTATTAAATGAGTTTTTTTACTCGCTCAAAAAGAAAATATTGTAATTGTGAGAACTATCAAACTCGAGATTACGTTAGATATTTACTTTTTATGAGACCCTTAATTCAACTAATTGGATCTTATAATAACTCTGCTGGTCTTTATGTCAATTTATCTATATCTGGGTCTGCATATGAAACCAATTGGAATTCATAAAAACTTAATAATAAAAATGTTATATATCAATTTTAAATCGTGATTATTATGTTTACTCTAAGACTAAGTATTGACTCGCATTTTTTTAAATTAAAATTTTTGTAAATGGCCATAGAAATTTTGTTTAAATTGGGAGTGTAGGGCGGGTTTTATAATATACATAATAATGTATGTTTGTTTTTATTTTTCAAATAGCTTTCTTAAAGATAAGGGATTTTTTTTAAAATTGGAATTTTTAAAGATGGTTTATTTATTTCCGAATAGTGTTTCATATAACTAACAAATTAATATAATTGTTTTTGGGAATAAAATCTATTTAAGGGTAGGTTTCTGATAACATTTTTTAAAAATTTGGTTCCATATTATAAAGTATATGAAAATATTTACGAATGTTTATTGAAAGACTTTCCACCACAAAAAACAAACACACATTCAAACACATTCAGTCTGCCACCTCTCTATGCACGCTGTTTGTGTCTGCCTTTAGGGTGTTAGGAATGGTAAGGGAGGGGTGGTTCAATGTGTATCGTGTACAGTATAGTAGAGTTTACTATTAGAGGGGAAAGGTAGGGGATAGGACAGAGATGAGAAAAGCCAGTTAATAAACTCACTACTACCAATAAAATGAATTTGCATGCGAATGGAGGATTAAAACTGTAGTTAGAGGCGAAAGTCTAGCTACTGTGGAAGACATGGTAAGGAGGATGAAGAAGGAAGGAAGAATAGGGTAGTAAGGATTGGATAGGAAGTGGATAAACTGAAGTAAGAGAGGGGGCGTTGTGTGTAAGTGGGCTGGCGTGGGAGATGGGTGGTGTAGGAGGGATGAAAGTGAGAGTGATTGGATGGACTCCCCTGCTTTCATTACTACTTTTCACGGTAGAAAGTGTGGGAGATGTAGTAGAGAAGATGGAAATTATCATCATCATGATCGTTATCTCACCAAACTTATTTTTTATTTTGCGGTGGTGGAAAAATGGCTCAACAGGTGAAGAAACCTTGGTTCGTTTTACGTGTACGTAGGAGCAATTTTCAATAATATAATTAAATTTCTTCATTAATTAAGTATTTATTCAAAGCTATATGCAGATTTAGTGGAATTAAAGTGTTTATAATAGCACATTGAGGAGATTGTTGTTGCACTTAATAATCAAAATAAATCCATAATATTAATATAGTCCTGTTATATCTCTTTCCGTTTAGCAAACTCACACTCCCTTGGTCTCGCTTGTCTAGTTATTTCTTTAATTCTTTGTCTCACTCACTTCTGATGTTGTTTCCCTCCTTTTTCTTTACTTTCGAGGTAATTTTTCCTATATATACCTTTCCATTTCTCTGTTTCTCAATTGTTTGTTCTATTTTTGTAATTCTCTTCCTGGGTTTTCTCCCCCGCGTCTCATTTCCTCTGTTTGCCTATTCCCCTATTCTCATCAAAAGTTATTTCTATGTTTCTTCCCACACTTTAGATCTACATTTTTCTACCTTATATCCTCTACTCCTTACTCTATGACAGGTCCATTCCTTTTGTCAGTGAAACTAGACCGTCTCCTACTTGAGCTAACATAATTTTATTATTTCCTTCAAACCAACTTATATTTGAATCCTTCTTTCCTAGCTCCTCTTTATCTCATACATTCCTTCTACGATGATGTACAGAAGCCAGTTCCTACATAGAATGCGTCCGATCCACTTAGCTATGTACCGAAGAATTACATTAAAAATAATTATCTTTTCACCAACTCTTCTTAAAACGTATTAATTTGTCACCCTGCCGGACCATTTGATCTTCTCACGTATTCTACAGCACCACATTTTAACTCTCTGGAAGTATTTTTTTCGCCTTCCTAAGGGTTAAAGTTTTTACTCCATAAAGAATGATGCTCCAAATATCATCTGTTTCCTCCTCAGCTATAAACTCAACTTGCTGGTCAGCAGTATCCTCTTCTTGTTGAAAGCTTCCTTGGAGATGGCAATACTCAAGCTAATTTCTTTTGTGCATTAGGCATCCTTTGTTAGCAGAATTTCCAGATACTTGAACATCTCTATGTTTTTCAGCTCCTTGCTCCCAATTTAGATTTTAAGGGTTCTTTATTATTTAAAATCGCCATAGCTTTTGACTTCTCAATATTTTTTTTACGGGTCTCGCCTGTTGACATTACCTCCTCACTTGCCAACAGATACCTTGGCAAGATGTGGAAGCTTTGGCTGATTTGATATGCGAGTTACAGGTTGTTTTCACAGACCCTTATCCTCGTTGCATGAGCTTTAATATTAAATGACTTGGTACCAATGAATTATTTGTACAAGTACACGGTTTGCATTATTTGTAGCCCGAATCAGGATATCCACCTTGACAGAAGCGTCCAGCTAGGTCACCTGCGAAAGGGCTGTATTATTTNGCTGCCTGCGAAAGGGCTGGATTTCTTTGCGAGTTACAGGCAGCATACGCTAACCCTTATCCTCATGGAGTGAGGGTGATACAGTGAATTGATGACTTATATATCTAATGAATGATGGGTATGATTGATTGTGAGTTTATGAATGATTACCTGAAAAAGAATTACATGTTTGATTAGTAGAATATACACTTGATGAGGGATGAGAATGTGAAAGTGAAGTTGTGAGTGGATCTGCTGCTACTCCAATCTCGGACGTTTGTAGGACCTTCCTTCATGTGGGTCATAGTTTCCCAGCGATCTGATTATGGGGTTTACATGTGCTGCACTTTGAATGTAGAATTTGTCTCTTCTCTCCTTGAAAATTTCTATCAGTGTCTTGCTGTTTGTCAAGTTGTGAAGGTTGTCTATCCTTGTTCTTCTATCCACCCCTGTTATCACCCTTAGTATCATATTTTGTGTTGTCTGTAGTTTGGTAACATGCGTCTTCGCTGCGTATCCCCACCCTACGCAGCCGTAGAGCATAATTGGCTGTATAACACTCTTGTATATTGTGAGTTTGGTTTGTTGGCCTAGTTGTTGTCCTTTTAGTATTGGGTATAGTTGTACAAATACTGCCTTCGCTTCTTTGTTGGTTTGTTCTATGTGGTTTGCCCAAGTGAGTCTTCTGTCAATGTTGATACCAAGGTATTTAGTTTGGTTTTTAAAAGGTATTTCTTCCTGATAGAGAGTGAAGTTTTACGGTGGTACTAGTCTTTTTCTTGTCACAACCATTGCCGTAGATTTTTCAGTATTGACTTTGACCCTCCATTTGGAAAGCCATGTTTCTAACGTCTTCAAGTACCGTTGTGTTGCTAGTGATGCATAGTAGATGTTTCTTTCTTTTGTGTATATTAAAGTGTCATCTGCGAATAGTCTTATGGTCATTCTTGGACTGGTTGGTACGTCTGCAACGTATATGTTTTACAGGAAGGGAGCCAGAACTGAACCTTGCGGTACACCCACCTTTATATTCCCTCTCTCTGACAGTGTGCCCTCTATGGAAACTTGGAATTTCCTATTTTTCAGGTAGTTGCTGATTAATTGTATGAGTCCTTGTGGGACGTTGTAGTTTATCGTCTTTTGAATGAGTCCATAATGCCACACTTTATCAAATGCTTTCTCCACATCTAAGAATATGGCTATCATGTTCTCTCGTTGGTTTGATACTTCCGTTGATCTTCAATGAAGTTGAGTAGCGGGTGAGTCGTTGAATGTTGTGCCTTGAATCCAAATTGTGCGTAGGGGATTATATTGTGGTTTTCTGTATGCTGTCTTATTCTCTTTTGTATGAGTGCTTCGAAAAGTTTTCCAATCGTGCTAAGTAGACTTATTGGTCTTCAGTTTTGTGGGAAGATTCCATTTTTTCCTGGTTTTGTTATAGTAATTATTTTGGCGTTTTTCCAAGTATTTGGAAAGTATGCAAGTTTGAGTGCTGTATTCAGTATTTGGTCAGGTGAGATATTGCAATTTGAGGTAGGTTTTTTATCATTTCGTTCCTTATTTTGTCAAGTACCGGTGCCTTGTTTGGTCTAAGTGTTTTAATAGAGGTTTGAATTTCTTGATCAGTGATTTGTTCTGGTGTCTCTGCTACTGATCTGTCTATGTATTCATTTACTGTTCTGATGACTCCTCTATTGAAAACTTCCTCTTGGGTTGGATTTGGCTTGAATTGGTCTTCTAAGGTTTCTGCTATGGCTTCGGCTTTGTCTTTGCTGGTGTAGGCCATCCCCTGTCGGCCGTGGATAGGTTCGTGGCCGGTTTTTTTTTATGTCTCTTTGAGTATATTTGTTATCTTCCATGTTTGTTGAATGTTTGTGGCTGTTTCTGTGACATATGTGGTCCAATTTGTTCTTCGAATTAGGTTTACCATTCTTCTTACTATGGCTTTAAGTCCGTTATAGTTGGTTCTCGCTTGTGGTGTTCTCATTCTTTGCCAGTCTCTACGGGCTTCCCTTTTGAGGGCTACTCTGTAGTTTAGTTCTGAGTGGTCAATTCTCAGGTCTTGTCTTTTTTGCGAGGTCGTGGTATGAGTTTTGTAGGTTTCTTGCAAGGTAGTCGTAAATATTTCTATCGCCGCGTCAACATCTTCTTCCGTTTCTATTTGTAAGTTTATCGGGAGCACTTCTTGTAGTTCAGTTTGGTACCTTGTCCAATCGGTTGTCCTTGTAGTCGGTTTGTGCCAGTTTGTGTGGTGTTCAATGTTGATGTCCCACTCGCAAAGTAGTGGGTTGTGATCTGAGTCAAGCTCTTGTAGTACTGATAATGTCTCTGATGATATTTTTTGGTTGGTTAGTATTATGTCGATGATGTCTGGTCTTTGAAGATGGTTGCCGGGATAAAATGTTGGTGAATCTGGTGCTAGCGCATTATACTCCGTCTCGTTAGAGTGTTCCTCATCCTGTTCCTAATCCTGTTCGTCATCCGGCAGTTCCACAAAATATTTTTACTATTTAGATCCCCCCCTAGTAGTTAGTTGCCAGTTACCGTGACTTGGTCAAGGTCTTGTTTAAGTAGAGTCTTGTTCGGAGGGTTGTATACTGCCACAAAAGTAATAGGTCCCTTCTTTGTATTTACGCTTACCGCCGCGGCCTCAAGGTTTTCTGTGTCCTGTATATCCGCTCTGTAATGAGGAAGGTAGTTCTTGATTAGGACAGCTGTCCCTCCCCCCCTGGTATGTTTTCTGTCTGTTCTATAGATGGTATATCCTAGGATGTGTAGTCTTTTAGTTTCCTGTAGATGAGTTTCGCAGATTAGTGCTACGTCAATCCCGTATGTTTTTATTAGGTACTCAAATTCTTGTGCTTGCTGTTTGACTTCTCAATGGTGATCTCCATGCCATATATTCTCCCTATCTCCACCAGCTGGTTCATTATTTCCTGAAATTCTTTTATTTTTTGGGCCTGTATGCTAAACCATTTATGTATTTTATTATGTTGAGGACGCGTCCTCCTATCCTGAAATCACCACGTCACTCCAGGACCTCTCTGAACATTCACTCTCAATACAATTTGATCATACTGGGTTATTAACATCATCCTTGCCTCGCACCTCTTCCTATCTATACACTGTTGGTCTCTTCATCATTCAACCTCTCCATCATTTGATGCCTCAGGTACAGTCTTGAAATCAGCCTTCTGTCTCTACAGTTGGTACTGATCTTCTTGAATACTTCCATTAGTTTCTTCCACTGCACTCTATCGAACACATTTTGCCAGTCGATGAAACTAACATAGACCTCATATTTAACTTCCAGCACTCTATTAATTTTATAATTCAAATTGTATTCTTCAATACACTTCCTATTTTCTGCCCAAATACATAGTAAGAAAAATGAAATAAAGAATTATAAGTAAATAATGATTTATTCAATACAAATTTACTAAACAATAAGTAAAAATAAATTAAAAGTAGTTAAATAGTAAATAAATACTAATATTAAAATTCAATAAGAATTGACAAACTTTGATAACTTAAAGAAATATAGAAATCATAACATCAATAATATATGTACGCAAGAGTAACCAATACAGCTTTTATTAAAACTACTAAATTATTAATATTCTCCAGGATCTATTTATAGATTTAAAAAAGGGGTGGATTGGTCATCATATTTGCTCATAAACTCATTCCGTTTAGTACAGCATTATAAACACCTGATTAGGGGAAAGAAGTCATACATTTCCAATTAGCATAATGAAGAGAATGGCCTCGTATGGTCAAAGACATTAAATAATATATAATTATTTTTAGATTTTGTATATAGTTGGAAAACTGCTCTCGGTCACAACAAGCAATATTTTATTGTGTTAAACCAATTTAAAACAGATTTATTATCTAAAAGTATTATTTATACATTCAATGTCTTGATAAGTGATTAAAAAACAAAACATGAAATAAACCATTATTTGTGACCATTTATTTCAGACACACCCGTTTCTAATCCTTTGAGCAACCTAATATTTTGTCTCTAAGTAGTTGACAGTTAATATTCCAAGTTGAACTCATGCACATACACTAAAAACTAACCCACCCCTTTCTGTGTCCATGGCCTTACTTTGAACGCCACATTCAGGGGTGGATGGGGGGAGGGGGGGCTAGGTGTAATAATTTGGACAACCCTGATTCTCGGCGTTAGCCTCTTCGCTCACAGAATTAGATAAAGTCACCGTCACGGCTTCAAGGGAAAGAACTGGCAAATATAAAGACTGGAAAAGACAGCGTTGAAAAAGGGAAAGTTGAGAAGGGGACGTTGGTAGTCATTCCGGGTGAACTAGCACTTGAAAAGGGAAATTGGCACATGGGTCGGGAGGAGGTGAAGACTCACTTGGAGTCATCCAACAGCGAGAAACCTGGAGGGAATGTGTTGTCGGTGTCAAAAAATTTATCCTTAGATTTAGAGAGCTAGCATTTAATGGTTTATGTTATTTATAATGTATTAATAAGCTCTAGCAATAGCATTATTAAAATTGAAACTTTTTAAACTTTAGATATAAATCGATTTTTTCAGTCTACCTTTAAACTCACTCTTGTATATGTTCTAATTTTGAAAGAGAACCTCCAATTTCTATCACCCTAGCATAAGGAATAAAAACAATATTATTTGATTTTGTAATTTAAATTTGTAATTCTTACCATCCATTTGAGTTATACTCATACATTAAGCACTACGCCAATGTAATAGGGATAATAAAGGGTAAGTTTAAGAGGAAATGTTTGGGATTCAAACTCCAACTGTCTAATCAATGACCATCCAGTCCAACATCAGAGTGACACGTTAAAGAACGCGGGACTACCAATGCGGGTAACTGTCTGGCTAACGATTACACTGTGCAGAATATAGAAAAATAGAGCAATAGTGAGTTTGTATAGTTATGTTCTGATAAAGAATGCATATTCATGATTAAGTTTGCCAATTTTAGAGTATACATATATTTTGACTTTTCACCTATAAAAATATTACTACTATACAGAATTGTGATTTTTTAGGAGCATAACATTTTTTTATTGGCTGCTGATATTTACTTCGGGATGATATTTAAGTCGTCTTAACACAACTGAGATCCCACATGAATATTACATATTTGATCTTAGTGGTATTAAAACTAAAATGTTTTAGAAAGGTTTGAAAAATGGTTGCAGCAACAAGACTAAACGTTCTTGCCCATGGCAGTATCAAAGCACTTAAATAAGGTTTGAGTCTTAAAAATTTCTACTTTTACGGTGTGTTAGAGAGTAAAAAGTTGTGATCATGATGATTGAAAAGTATAAAGCCAAATAAAATCATAAATAACCGACATTAACTTTCTTTCACTTAAATTATTTTGATTTCACATTATAAACAAACTTATTATATTAAGTACACAATTTAAAAACTAAATTAGCCAAATCAATTAGCCAAGCACTTAAATATTTTATAATTGGATAGCAGGATAACTTACAAAATAGATAGAATGCTATCAGCAGCAATTAGACTCAAACTAGTTTCATCTAGACTTTAATTAAGTCACTCAGATCATGTGGCCAGACACCATTTATGTGAAATAAGAAATAAACATTTAATTAACACTCTCCAATTTGATTCAACTTGTGATGAAATGGTCCTCAATAGTTTTTGTATATTTCTGTGTCTGAAATAAAACATTACTATTTTTATATAAGCTCACTTAAAAAAAAATATATGTGGAGAAAGCTACAATAATTGAGAGCCCAAATCTCAAGTCCTAGCTGGGCTTTCAATATTTTACCTACTTTCACATAATGTGGTTGAAATATTTTTTTTAACACACGCGCTACTAGCCATTCAATGTAAGAGAAACATGCTTCTTTGTGACCGCTTGGTCTAAGGCTTCACTCTCTGGACTTCCGGTGATTGGGAAATCGGAGTTAGAATAACAGTCAGTTGTATTTATGGTGGTTTTCCCTCAATGGTTTTCCTCTATACCTACACGCAAATGAGGGTAAAATTCCTCCTAATTCAACCTTTATCGAGTATAACACATTAGCATAAAAAATTATGCGCGTAACCCGGATGAGTAGTGATATGTGGTGCTAATATATACTATATACATACTATATATACACACTATATATATACTATATATAGTATATATACACACTATATATATACTATATATAGTATGTATACACACTATATATACTATATATAGTATGTATACACACTATATATATATTCTATATATATACTATATATATAGTATATATTCTATATATATATATGCTATATATATTTTATATATAGTATATATATTCTATACATTTATACTATATGTATACTATATATTTATTATCACAGCATTTTATTACTCGACCGTGTTACGCGCATATTGACAAGTAACACTTATGTGTTAGGGATGATTCACACCATCCATCTATTTGAAACTCTCCTTGGAAAGGTATTAAACATGAAGATTTAGTAAAACACTCCAATCAGGCAATAATTTCTAACCATTGTCCAATTGCCGGTTTTTAAACTACATAAAATATGTTCATTGTTGATCTCATTATTGTATCATATATATATGATCTCATTATTATCTCATATAGAGACCTATGTATATATAGTGATATAAGCCAATAAACTTCTACCAGTATTTTGTAAACTAATCCATTGTACACTTACTCGCTATTTGAATCCCGACACTTCCGTTAAGGGCAACCAAGTGCTGTGTAAATTTAATGCCTTATACGAGAACATCGTACATGGTCGTTACAAAACTGCTATTTTTTATTAAGGGGTAACCTGACTTAAAGCCTTAATAGAAGGGGAACGGAAGCTTACAAATGTCCATGATATCCCATAAAAATAATAAACCAATCATTATGAAAATATATTTTATGATTAATATAATTTTGTAGTATGTAATGCACCTCCTGATATCCTTCATATTTCCCTGGGGGTACTTGCGCCACAGTTTGGGGAAAACAGCCTTGAACCAAATTAGTTTGTTTCTGACCCGCAGAGATGGACATGCGGGTTTCAATTTGATTCTCAGTGTAGGCCCTACTGAGAGTGTTTTTTTTTATCTTAATGGTTTTTCATTCATCCTTAACGCGAATGAGAGTTCTGCCCTATCATATTTGTATATTTTTAATATTGTTCATATTTATTTGGTAAGGAGTAATAAATGTTAAGGTTTTATCTTCTTTGTTACTATTTTTTACTCCCTTCTCCTTATTTAATGTAAGCTTCAGTCTTCTATGACGACACTTTTCGGTTCTTGAGGTCTGAGGAAAACCAATGTAATTGTAAATTATTGTGTAAAAATATGTTAAGTAAGATTATAAAGTTAAACATTAGAAATTGAAATATTTAAGAGAAATTAGAATATAATATATTAAATATTAAATAAATAATCACTTAAATTAACAAGTTTATAAATACCGTATTTATAATAAACATGTTTTATTTTAATCCATACTATTGGAAAAATTATGAGTTTTTGAGGTGTTATATGGAGGAATATTTTTTGGGATGATCAAAAATAAGTAGTAAGTTATCAACATGAAGAAATAAAATTAAACAATTGATAAATCAGACCTGAAAATGGTATAACATCATCGAAACATGTCTTCGTCATAGAAGACTAAAAATTATATAAATAGGGAGAAGTGAATAGAAATATACTAACCAAGAAGTAATGAGAGTTCTGCCCTATCATATTTGTATATTTTTAATATTGTTCATATTTATTTGGTAAGGAGTAATAAATGTTAAGGTTATATCTTCTTTGTTACTATTTTTTATTCCCTTCTCCTTATTTAATATAAGCTTCAGTCTTCTACGACGACATTTTTCGGTTCTTGAGGTCTGAGGAAAACCTATGTAATTGTAAATTATTGTGTAAAAATATGTTAAGTAAGATTATAATGTTAAACATTAGAAATTGAAACATTTAAGATAAATTAGAATATAATATATTAAATATTAAATAAATAGTCACTTAATTTAACAAGTTTATAAATACCGTATTTATAATAAACATGATTTATTTTAATCCATACTATTGGAGAAATTATGAATTTTTGAGGTGTTATTAGGAAAAATCTTTTTTTGGGATGATAAAAAATAAGTAGTAAGTTACCAACATGAAGAAATAAAATTAAACAATCGATAAATCAGACCTGAAAATGGTATAACACCATTGAGACATGTCTTCGTCATAGAAGACTAAAAATTATATAAATAAGGAGAAGTGAATAGAAATATACTAACCAAGAAGATATAACCTAACTATTTGTATATTTATATAAATATACTAAACGGTATAGATACGCACTGTAATCGCGTGCGCGCGCGCACACGCACATGTTTGTTTATGATACACGTGCCTCTAATATTATAAATAATGTTTATATTTTATCGGAACGCACTGTACCTACATGCATTTCAAACTGTGCGATCCTCTAAACAAAAGCTTTACAGACTCCATAATTAATTGTCCTCTGGAGTTCTCAAGACTAGAATCTCTCCCCTCTTCATCTTCTAGGGCTGTTTCCCCCTAAGCATTAAACAACCCAGAAAGAAGCTAAGGCGTGGGGGAGAGGACTAGCTTAGATTTGAATGTCTGGGGGTCTTGGTGTAAAGTTTTGAAATCTATATTTTAATCTGTATGGTGTTTGTGAAAATCCACGAAAATAGTCGTTGTTATTCAGATTTTTTTTGTTTGTTTTTTTTCTTAGAGAAGGTGAGAGACGAAGGTTTTGGGTGAGGAGTGGTTGAACCTGACAGCAAGTGGTTGTAAGTCCCTAAGGAGGTTGTGTTTTGTTACGACAAAAAAGAAAGGAATACGTAGAGAAAGAAAACGAAATAAAAAATTTGACGCATAAAACTTTGGAAAAAGTTTTACATAACTATATATTATTTTATATATATACAAATATATATATATTTTTGGTTACAAGATTGAGAAACTTTGAAAACTCTAAGAAGAAGATGAACCAATGTAAGAAATATTTTGGAAATGTTTCAATAAAGACGAATGTGATTTATTAATACATTAGATTGTGTAAAAAAGATAAGTATCAAGTCCTTTCTGGAAATCATTTGGGGACACTGAACCAAAACATATGTTTATAGGTTTATGGTTTGTAAAACATGCTACATGTGTTATTACTTACTAACTATTACTATCCGCTTTGGTTGTCATTTGGTCTAACACGCTACTCTCATGTTAGACTAGACTGCTGAAGACAAAGAGATCTGGG
Source organism: Timema poppense (assembly GCA_902141375.1). Lineage (NCBI taxonomy): Eukaryota > Metazoa > Arthropoda > Insecta > Phasmatodea > Timematidae > Timema > Timema poppense. The sequence goes on along the minus strand of CABFOV010001798.1, from coordinate 26,462 downwards.
GTTCAATCCCAGTCGGGTGCACTGAGGGTGGTATTACCTAAATGGTTTTCCACTCTCCCTCCACTCAAATTTGGATGTACTTCTGAATTAAATCTTTATACACACGAACACATTAGTTTGATTTAAATATTGGCGTATAAAACGAACGGATAGTAAGAGGTAGTGCTAGAAAACATCTATTTTAAAAATGAAATATGTTTAGATTAATCGCTGTAGTAAAAAACGACTTTCCTGACGTGGAAAAAATAAATCGCTCTCATCTGGAGATCAATCAAGGGCCAATATGTAATGGCGAGAAACGCTACAGAAAAAATAATGCCTTGAAACTCAAACAATGTTCACCACCAAATATTTTAAAATTATGGAGTAGTATTTGTGTCGATGACAGGCTATTGGTCCTAGTATGGAAATTACTGGCTTATGGGAGTGTTTAACTGAGACTTCATGTTTGAGAACTATACGTAGATAATTTTTAAATGGGCTGATATTGTGGAGGATGAGATTATTTGGTCAATCTCAAAAATTAAAGTATCTTCTCCCTTGAACGCAATTCAGAATAGTGACAATCTGGCTCTATATTTAATATTTATTTTTTCTATGTTTATGAAATAAATTTAATTAGTGGATAGTGTTGACACCCACTCGCGGTTTGGAGTGTCAATGAGAATAATTCATGTAAAGGTAAATAAAAAGTATGTATTATACAAGAATCATACGTTCTAACTTTATTAATTAAAACCCGCTTTGGAGGTGGAATTTTCTAGTGCGTCACTTTCACAATATACTGTCTGTCAATAATAAAGAAATTGAGGTTTGAATCTCCTACATCTCCTCTAATTTCAACCTTACTCACCCCTAACGCATTATCGTAATTAGTACATATGCATATAGCCCGAACGGATAATAATTCCTATAGCTAAAATAAAAAGATGGAAATTTCAATAAACAACCGAACACACACGCTATATAATCAAACTATAAACACAGTAATTCAAATGGGAGAAAATACCTTTAATATGGTTATATTCTGTTTGCTAGTTCTTTTCGGTCGAACATAGCCTGACGTGGCTAATAATCTGTAACTATGACCTTTTTGGTGCGTAGAGAACAGCGAGGCCATCAACATCGA
>CABFOV010001798.1:12619-24337 GCA_902141375.1 Timema poppense | reverse complement strand
TCTTTCGAAGCACCTTTTTTTTTCTAACAACCTAAATTTGTTTTCGTCATGTAATGTAAGAAACAACATTTCACTCCCATAGAAAGAACCTGGAAAAGTAATTGTTTTGTATATTCTGAATTTTATATTCCTTGAGAGCAGGCGAGATGACAACTTACTGATCGAGTAATAGCATGCATTTCCAAATTGTATTATTTTCCTAATTTCCAATCTAATATCGTTATTGTTTTTTTTAATTGTTGCTAAATATTTAAACTCATTAACCATGTCAAATGATATGTTGTTCACAGTAGTCTATACGTTATCAACCAAAATATGTGTTCTAAGTGTGATTTATTTTTTGGCCATGCCATGAATTGTACCCGGGGCCTTTACCTTTGTGGGCAGATACACTACCAACTGAGCTAACTAGTTGTACCACACTACTAAATGAGTTCCAGAAATTGCTTCTCCACTTCCAGATAGAGATGTGTAGTTCAAGAAAGAATAATTTAAATTGTACTGTTATGCCTAAATTAAATAGCTGAACTAGCTTACCTTCTTGAAGGTATCTAGCTCAAACTGAACTACAAAATGACATGAGAGAAAACAGCCTGCAAGCGCGATTCTTCGGTAGATCTCTGTCACAGAAATGAAGTGATAAACCGAGCTTCGCCCATTAGTTGTATCGCCTACTCTCCTACTCTGATAGAATAAGTGACGGATATAGTCACAAAGATATACAAAGAAGGATGGGATGGAGGAAACATAAGAGAGATATACAAGTTTAACAACTCAGATTATTTTTAATTCAAACAGTCGAAAGTATTACAAATGGTTGGACGAGATCATATGCAAAACATTTCATTGAATATGGATTATAATTATATCTGTTAATTTAGACATTGTTGTCCCAATTGGGAGCGGTAGGTGTGAAGTACCTTGGTTTGACCTGCAACCATGACAAGTATGGTTGTGTCTATTTTAGAAAAGGGTGTAAATCGTTAAAGTAGAATAAACACACATTCTACAACAAAGATTAGTCTGCCTCAACACCACGGCAATTTAAATTTGAAGCAATTGTTTATCTAAGGTTAAGCGACAACACCACTGCAGCCTTGCGGCTACTGGACTTTAACCTAATAAGCACATAAAAGAATATAATTAACAATACATAATTCTAAAAAGTCCTAGTTTAAAGAGTTAAAACTTTGGTAGTTAAACGGGATAGCTAGCATGAGTTAATTCCATATTGAGTTACAAGATACAAAGGTTAAGTTCCTTGAAGAGGAACAATAATTTAACAAGAGTTAATGACGAGCTACCAGGAATCTAGTCTGTAAATATATGGCCGGTCTATTCTTCATTAGTACTGCCTGGTCATTCAATGGTATATTTAAATGTCAACACAGGTCTAGACACAGATTGAAAACAGTTAAACATTAACTAATTCAAGTGGTGCCTGTAGGTGGCCAGACAAAACAAATAATACCACATGGGCCACTATTCTTAATTAGTAGCATAACCACGAGTTGAGACCGTACAAAGTTTCTACATTAGAAAGATTAGAGACTTGTATAAGTAAAGGACCCAACTAGATCATGGAACAAAGCTATAGATAACCCGATTTCCACTATTTTTTGATCTAAAGAGTCAAACTAGCCGGAACATGACCATACAGTAAAGGGTGTCTGGTAATTGCCCAGATATTTAAGACTTTGTATTATGTACATAAAAAAAACAAATCAAAAACTCTGACATTAAAAACTATATCTTATGGATATATAAAAAAAGGTCAGAAACTCTGAAATTCACAACTATGTTTTATGGACGTGGAAAAACAATTCAGAAACCCTGACATTCAAAGCTATGTCTTATGGATATAATAAAAACAGAGCAAAAATCCTATTAAAAACTAATAGATATAAATTTTCATAGTCCCAGACTTTTTTACTTCATCTCCGGCGAGGAGGTGAGACCGATGTGTCAAACATTGTGATCACCGCTTGCTAATCCACTGGTCCTTAATAACCTATAGGATGTTCCTCCAACCAATCGTTACAATAAAATACAAAATATGAAGTGATGGCTGATGTTTTTATACCATATGCACTGACGTATTAGGAAAGGGAAATCAACAAGGGGAAAGAGGGAGAGATTTTATAGAACTAAGCAGAACGCCAACAAGCGCTTGGAGACGGCCACTGATGACAAAATTGGGGGAGTGGACCGTCATTACAGTTAAGTCTGGCAAGCGTGCAAGATGTCCGTGTGTTGAACTTCCTCCAGGAAGTAGAGAACAGTCAGATAGGACAAAACTTTCTCAAGTTTGGGCGTTTCCATCAACACGATTTCACAGTAAGTTTATATCTGCCACACATTATTGGAATTGATTAGTTCTCGAATTTATAGTGATACACTCAAGATACCTTATTTATATGATTAAGTGCTAACAGGTAACTAGCAAGCTGCATAATTAATATGGCAACTTGAGTGAGTTAAAAAATATCTTCAGTGTCTGGCCAAAAGAAAGCTATACCCATTGAGTTGTTATCACCGTCAACAAATATAGTGCCAACCCTCGCAGATAAAGGGTGTCATGTGGTCAGAACAGTTAGCCCTCCAACCATTAATCTCTTTCTAAACCAGACCTCTTCCGTCTTTATTCAAGTATCTCCTCATTTGTCCTCATGGGGCTGAGTTATAACACGTCCCAGACCCACTGATTCACATATAAGATTTGGAAGCACCGGGGATTGAACCAGACACCTCTGAATATGTAGCAAAGAACAATTACCACTAGATCACAGAGGGGGTTGAGAGGGAGGATATTGTTTGACATTTTACGTGTTATCAAAGTTAAAGTTTGATATTCACAGAAAGAATATTATTTGAAAAGTGGAAACTCATCTTTCGACAATGGTGGGAAAAAATTTTACAAATTAATTTAGATTCTTGGTCCACTTAGTTAGTAATTTAGTTAGATACTATAGAGTAATCTATAAGCAAGTGTTATTAGAAGCTTTTAATAACTTTTTAGATTAAGTTTGTATAACGTGATTTCGGTTGGAATAACAGAGAAGAAAGTTCAAACAAATTTCTTTACTGTCATTATTGATAACATTATACTATATTATTTGTGTTAGTTTAAAATTATTTAATATATCCATTATTAGAGATATCCAAAAAATAACATGACTTAATATATGAATATATTAATATGGTTTTAGTAGCTTTAATAAATACCGAATAGTGTTATATCTACCAAAATCAGCCTATAATTACTAGATCAAATAAGGTATGTTTATAGAATAGCATATTTTAGTGATATTCACTCAATGTTGATGATCAAATATGAGCTTCCTATAAAAATCAGGGTGTACCTACACTTTGATTATGTTATGAAAAAACCTTTTTGGAAATATAAACACATTTGTTTACAGTCGATCACAATTATATTTTACCTTATTTTTACTATTGACACTGCATATTATTAAAATTGATAGTTGTACATCACATGACGTTAAGAAAATAGTTTGATAAATTTTATTGCGGTCAAAATAATTCTTCCCTATTTAAAATTAACTTTATTAGAGCTGCAAAAAATAATCATTTTCTTATAATTATAATACTACTAACGAATGACTGAACTGCAAGCTGTAGGTCGGTGCGGAGCTACTAAACTTCATGTTATAGCTCACAAATTGTTGCATTTGCTAAAACCAAGGAGAAACAAGACGTGTGAGGATGAACCACTTACCCAATATCACCGTCCCAGGGACTCGTGACAACGAATCAGCTACACAACAAAGCACACATCCGAGCAAGAACACGGCGTGTAATGAACTGACCAAGCTCACCCAAGTTCAAGCGGTGACTGCTAGAGGTCTCGAGATAGTGGAACATTCCAGATAATTAGAGAAGTGAAGTAAAGCTAGTTCTAGACTATCGGAGAATGCTCTAGAACAATGGAGTTTGTTCTCAGAGCTGTTTGTCACGCGTATCCCCTCCTTCGTGACCCAATTATTTTGGTCTCGAGATAGTGGAACATTCCAGATAATTTGAGAAGTGAAGTAAAGCTAGTTCTAGACTATCGGAGAATGCTCTAGAACAATGGAGTTTGTTCTCAGAGCTATGTTTGTCACGCGTATCCCCTCCATCGTGACCCAATTATTTCCCTCCCACCTTGTTTCTCGCCTCCTCTTTTTTCTCTTGGTTTAAACGTATATACCGCCGGTATGGCAATATGACCAGCACTCTTGTACTTGAATCTGGATAGAGGAGTACGAAACCTTGGCTGCGCATTCATTTAAATGTAAAAAAACATTTTACGTTTCAGCTTAAATTATTTTTAAATTATGTTAACTCCTAAAAAATCATCTTTCAGCCTATTATCTCTCTTTTTTTGTAAGTTAGTATACTCTGGTATCACAGATTGGAATTAAAGTTTATGATGATTAATATTATGAGTTTGTTCATAGATTGTTATATTGAACTTATATATTATGGCTAAGATCGTTACATATCAAATATTGAATATAGCTATTTGTTTGGAAGACAAATAATAAATTTATATTGTAATAAGGTCTGATAATTGTGTTTGTTAATTAATATTACTTTTTGTGGATCTCACTCTACATTTTGCTATCATGGGAAATACTGACTATTTACTTGAAATTACATTGTTAGTAATCCAGTCCTTTCTTTATTATATATTCGTTGAGGATTTTGTCTTTTAAAAAGGGAAATGAATTAATGCTATTTTTTAATAGTGACTAATAATAAAAGCCTTGATTACTTTAGGTCTTACTTCTAATCTTGTCAGGTTTAATTTTGTATTTGTATATAATATACGGCTAATTCAAATACTCTTATAAATTTGTAAATAGACTTGTTTTTAATATGGGTTATCGTATAATGTTATTTGACGAGTAGGATTCATGAGAACAATAGTAAAATTAAGTGTATTTAATTTATCAAGCTAATTTTCTAATGTTATTAGATAATATAAAATATCATATAAAAATTAACTAATTTTTATTCATATAATTAAACTAAAATATCTTCCCTATACTAAGCCTAACGTAATTGTATTCCTTATACCATCATATATGGTTTTATATTTTGAAATACTTATTTATATATAAACATCCAAAACTGATTTATTGGTTTTTATTCTTGATGTTATAGTTAGTTGAGTTTACGTTTTTAGAGTACCTTTAGTATATTTATATATTTGCTTATTTATTTTAAATTTATTTTTGGGGATTTACTTATTTATGTTTGTGATACGATTAGATGTAGAAATGAGGGTGCAAGGATGGTTGTCTGATAATTATTTCCGCAACCAAATGAGTTGCGTGCTCTGAGTTACAGTTGTCTGTTCTCAGACGATTGGTACGGATTCACTCAAATGACTAAATCTGAGTGTTAATATATTGGCTACTATTTGAGCCTTCTGTTTGATTGGATAAGTAAAGGAGGTTTCAAAATGACTGAATTAAAAATGTTAGTTTACGAACATTTATCTATATCTATAAATGTTTCACACCTGCGGACTGGGTCAGTTTTTTATTCACGTCGTATATTTTCCACCACCGAATTGCGAGGAGTGTCGAAGTTTCATATGCCTTATAATCTAACTTAAGACTAGGACAGGCACAACATCCAGTCCCTGGACGTTAATTCATCACTGTGAAAGGGTAAAACTACATTTCACCCCTGTTGAGGTGCGTTTACATTTGCGAGCTGAACCGTTCGCGAGCCGCTTGTGAACCGTTCGTTGAAATAATTTTAACAACGAACTTCCAGCGATCCATGGGAAAGGAAGGAACACACCATGAACCACCAGCAGTCATTTGTCACCGGTGCGTGTACTTGTAAGCATGTCTTTGTACGAGGAAAATTACGCAATTTTGGTGATTAATGATGCGGCCTTAGTGATGACTAGTTTGTGCAAGAATAAGAGGAAACAACGACGTTGGTGGCACACTGACCTGTATAAAAAAACGCACTGGTACGAAGCTTATGCTGGACTTGAAGTCACAAGAAATAAGCGACCAATATAAGAATTTCACGTGAATGTCAACTTATGATTTTGAAAATCTGCTGCAGAAGACTGGACCCCACATTTCCAAACAGGAAACATATTTACGCACATCAATCACCACTCAAGACAGGTAAGTAGTTATTCTTTTTGTGCTATTATACACTTTTGATTGAGTTTACAAATGTTATTTCTTTATTAATATTACGAGTTTTATTTATTTTATTAATTGTTTCAGTTTAGCAGTAACTCTTTGATTTCTTGCCACTAGCCTTCAGAACTTGTTCAGGATTTCCAAGCAGTCTATGGTATTCAGGATACTACAAGTCTGCGCAACACTTGTCAAGGAATTACAGGGATGTATAAAGGTAACAGATATAATAACTCACTATTTAATTTCTTCAAAGATAGGTTTTAATATTATAAGTGAATAATATAACATGTGAACCAAACATTTATCAATTTAATAGATTTTACTTTCTGAGCACATTTAAGGCACACTATACAAAATCTTAAACTTTGTTCGGTTGAGAGTGTTCTTTGTACAACTTATTTGTAGCAGTTTTAAAGATGTTTAGAACATTTCTTTTCCCCTTCGCTCGCTTAATATATTTGGGAGTAAAAGATTACACGCTGTTTTCTCTTGTTCCCTCTGATGTGGCCTCTTGTTCCCTTTATTCGGAAGGGATGACTCCTGCCTCAATACCATCTTCGATTCCTGGTATCCCATCCATCTCCTTCATATGTACATATGTACATATAATTCTACGAAGTACTATCTATTTTTTAAATAATATTTTTCATAAATGTTTTCCCTCGGATGGCAATTATTTATTTATTATTTTATAAGGTTTTTTTTTGCATGATAGAACTTTAAATTGAAATAAAACACCAACAGTTGGACCAAATGAACTGAATCTTGATTTTAGTGTTTAAATGTGATTTCTGTTTCATCTATCCACTACTTCTACAGCTTGGAAGAAGGCTAGCAATACATTTGAAACACGTTGGAGCCTCACTGTGTTGGTGCTATTGACGGGAAACACGTTGTTTTGCAAGCACCAGTGAACTCTGTAACTGAGTTCTTCAATTATAAATCCAACATCAGTATTATGCTTTTTGCATTAGTGGATGGAAATTATAACTTTATGTTTGCTGACTTGGGATGTCAAGGAAGAATTTCGGACGGGAAAGCTTTTCAAGCGAGCAAGTTACATAGCATGCTCACAGGAAACACATAGTGATTTCCATTACCATAAGAACTACCGAGGGGTTCTATGCAAAAAAACCGTACTATTTTGCAGGTGATAATGCGTCTGCTCTAAGTGAAAACCTCATGAAGCCATGAACTGGTAACTTTGCCAAAGGAACTCCTCAGAGAAATTTTAATTATCGTTTGAGTAGGGGTCGTCGGATAGTGGAAAACGCCTTCGGTTTATCAAGTGCAGTGTTTCGGGTTTTAAGAAAACCAATGCTTTTGGAGCCCGAAACCGCCAAGTTTATAATGATAACAGTAATTTTTTTGCATAGCTATACAAGGACCCATTCGCCAAATTTGTACACACTGGTTGGCACATTTGACCATGAAGTTAATGGAGTTTTAATCGAAGGGTCATGAAGGAATGAGGGAGATATGACGTCTATGTTACCACTTATAAATGTCCCCCTAAGAGCCACAAATTATTGTAAAAATTAAGGAATAAATAGCTGATTATTGCGTTAATGAAGGATTTCTAGAATGACAAAACAAATATGCACGAGTACTTTCATATTTACTCACCGTGGTAAGTATCTTTCTTGGAAAATACCTATCCTCCAGGAACTTGAAAGATTCGTAGGCAAACCATCTACTCCCATATATTTCGGTTCTTCATGAAAAAATAAAAATAAATTTTATATTTAGAACAAAGTTTAATAACAATTGCAAATTAATTAATTAAGTATTATTAGACTACCTATTCTTAATTATAAAGCAGTCACATACTTAAACGTAGGTGAGTGTGATTAAATAATAATTACAAAAAGTATGCACGACCTAAATATAAAACATATTCACATAAGAATTTAAAAGTTTGTAACGTTGTTATTATTTATATTTTATAGCCTACCTTTTACCGTACCTTTGCTGATTTTTATTTTGTTTTTCTCACGCCGGTTACAAGCCAGCAAACATGTAATCTTCTTACATTGGTCCGCAGATATATATTCATCCTAGCACCTCTTTCCCTCCAGGCATCTTCTTTTAATTTTATTTTGAAATGGTCCTTATGTTTAGGATACCAGAATAAAGATTTGGTTTTATAAATATCAATCCGTTAAATATATTTTCCTCTTGCCACTCTATAATTAAATAAAAAACAGTAGAACAAAATCAATAGGCATTAAATTAGACGATGAAGGCTGTAGGTTCGCGAACAGAAATAATAACAACAAACTTCACAAGACGCCATCCCAATGTGAACTGATAATGCCTTTGTGTTTGTTAAAAAAACCTATATGAAGTGGATCACCACGAGCGGTTCACAAGAAATTCGTTCGGCGCTCCAAACCCAGTCCCAATCATTAGAACTTGAAGCTCGCGAACGGTTCGGATCACAGATGTATATACACCTTTAAGTTTTGCAGTGATGCCGTGACTTGAACTACGGACGGGCTCAGTAATCAGACAGATCTCCCCGTCTTCGGACATCTAGTTTATTGTTAGACTAATGACTTAGATTCCAGACCATTTGGTATTAGAAGCATGCTATTAAGTTCGTTGGAATTCCACAAAATATTATATTCTGTTATTTCCTTACCATTCTCCTGCCAAGTTAGTTGTAATAGTTTTATGACCTCTTGTCACATGACCACATCCCATTTAGACTTGTTACTACCAAAAGCTCGATGCATTATCCAGTATAGATTTTTCTATTTTTGCCCTTTATTAGACTATTATTAATTTTATGGTTGAATATTAAATTTCAAAAGTCCCTCAGGGGGACCTTATTAAAACCCCATATACCAAATTCGTCTTCATTGCAAAAACAACATAATTGATTTCAATGGGTCCATGAGACGTCGACATTTATCAAAATTTTTTTTAAGATCACAAAACTTTCTCTCAAAAGTGTCGAGAGAAAGTAAACGGTGAGATATTTATAAAATCATTTTGTCAATAATAAGTAAAATAATAAAATTTATAATTCTAATATCATATTTTTATTAGCTAAAAAGACACGCAAACCGTAAAATAAATTGAAGATCCCAACGATGCATGTAACTTTAGATCAAGTGACCATTCTTTTATTTCTTGATATTTTTCGGGTACGATCACTATAAAATTACAGAGGAGAGCTGGAGAAGTTACAGTAGCTGCAATTTAAAATATTCACATCACATCATATAGTAAAGTTTCTTATAATCCGGTTATTGAACAATGTGAATGAATGGGGCTACTTAAATGAGGATATATACGATTCTATAATGAAAGCAATCGAATTCGGTAGACCTTAAAAAAAGTAGTGAACTATCCTTCGCCCAGCTATATCATTAAGTTACTAAAAAAAGTCATAACCATTGGTAAAACATTCTCTTTAATACATATGTCGATGTTCATTGATGTCAGATTTTACATTTAGACTTTTTAATAAATGACATTATTAACATATTTTTAATTATTTTATATAAATTTTAAATTTCGATAAAATATCAATTTAACAAATTGGGTACCAAATCACTCAACGAAATAAGTATTTTGGGGATTGTCTCTGAAAACTGGGAATGAATGGTCGCCAAAAATCAAGACACCCAAGTTCTTCCTAAACAACAGCATTTTAATAAGACATGGTAGGGGCCTATACCTTCTTAAGTTGGATGAATGAAGTACGTGTAATAATTTGTTAGTAACGCAAATACACGCGACCCTACACATGTGTACACAGAACTGCTCGTTATGTGTAAAGGGTGAGGTTCCAGGGAAAGTTTGGTAGTAAATAGTGTTGGCACCCTTGGGATCTCTTCCCCTTACGTGGAACGAAGTGTGGGTTGAGGATAAGACGGAGCGGGTAAAAAGGGGGGGGAGGATGCCTTTGTTTCTGGCTTTCTGACTATATGAAATTAAATGAAAACCTGTGAAGTATTGCATAGACATGCAACATATAAGGATTTAACATTTTTTGTGACAAGATATTAGGCGACAAATAAATACATAATTAGGTATAAATATATATATACTGACCAATGTTAAATAAGTTTGTAATAGTTGTTATCTTAAATAGCGTTGTGTTTACGAGGTGAATTCTTGGTAATAAATTAGATCCAAATATCTCCTTTTTATAAGTTATTTTAGTATTTAGTTCTACGCGTCTTACTGCCCACTCTGTCTTCGAATATCACAAATTTTTAAAACAGTACGAAGAATATGGTTTTAAGAAACTACTCCAGAGGTTGCCCTGATATATGATAATAAAGGGCAGTTGAGAAGGTTGAATCTCCCACCATCTTATCCCTGATAGTCCAATTTAGTTTTCAAACAAGCCTTTAGTAAGCTAGATATACTAAGAAATTTGATAAATTTCTAGCCCATGAGGTATATTTTATAATATTTTCTTTTCTTTATGTACGTTGACTAAGGTAAGTCTAGTTCTATGGTTATAATTTTATATTGTCTCTTTATATACTTTGTTTTATATTACATTTATTACTATCTTATCACATAGGAGTAAGGCTCTTTATACTGTACTAATCTAAATTAGTTTATATAAATAACTTTTATCTAAATTGATACTAATGTAGTTTTATACATTTACATGTTCGATGATAAACGTTTTAATTGTAGATTTAACTGGTGTTGACCCGATTGGCCGAATTGGGTGACTGTATGGCAGCCAGCCTTCAGGCCAGTTTGTTGCCTAATCATCCACTGGTTCCAACTCCAGATTACATTTTATTCCAAGGTCTCCGTGGCCATAGGTCTCCGTGGCCATAGGTCTCCTTGGCCGATCCAGTACTCTTCCTCTTTCATATCCCGTTGTGGTTGTTTGCCTGCTGGTATATCATGGAAAGGCTCCGGCTGTCAGAGACATAGCTATAAGCTACCTCAGTTATCCCGGATTCCGACCCCTGTCTTTGTCAGGCCTGTCCGGATTACCTAGAAATAATTAAAATTCAATTATTCCTACATCCCGTAGTTAATATGCCAAATCCTAGGTGTTATGTTTCTACAATCTTCCAACCATCCTTAAATGTCAAAATATTGTTTGCTCTTTTAATCGTTGTATTCGTCTATGTCGTTGTCCTCGTCGGCCCTATCGTCTCCTCTTCTTAATCTGTATTTTATCAGTCTTTTATTATTTGAGATTGTTTGTGTAATCATTACGTTCCTTGGTTAAGATGGTTGCTGCGACTTTATCGAAGAGTATCCATAGGATTCCGTCACGTGGGATTTCATAGATACGGTGTCCCTAAAGCAAGGTTTGTGCTGGTTCCTCGAGTTTTGCGTGCTACCAAATTACCAAATAACGTGCTCATCGGACAGATAGACAAGCACTTTATACGGTCTATACCTTGTTATATAGTGCACAAGTACCTGGGAAGGTTGCAGGTATTTGAGCCTCGTTCGTTCTTGTGATGTTGGAAAAATTACAAAGGCTTGCTTATTGTGTATGATACTTACCCAGATGTATTGCCACTGGTCTTGCATGCTTCTTCTT
>CABFOV010001798.1:2162-12192 GCA_902141375.1 Timema poppense | reverse complement strand
CTAGTCATAATTTCTTCTTTGTGACAGTCTAATTCCTTCAACTAGTACATCGCGTCTTTCCAGATTACCTCTAGATCCAGTGGGGTTAAACCTAGTGTGACGCTCAATGCGTCGGTAGATGTCAAATATGCGCTGGAGAGCCCTCAGAAGAAAAGCCTTCAGAAGCCTTCTTAGCAACTTAGATGGTACTGCACTCATCAGATGGGGCACCCACACGCTACCCCATAACCCAAAATATAAATAAAGCCTCGCGATATCTCTTATATCTCTTTATGGTATGCATAGGGAGATGGAACCTCCTCTACCATGTGCTGATTTTATCATTCACTACGAATTTGGCTTTGCCACAAATTTTATCCACGTGGGCCTAGAAATTGCTTTTTTACTGAACTCCATACCCAGGTATCTAATATTATAATTAAAATTGTTTATCAAGGTCACAATCTTCATTAAGATATTCCTAGTAGTTTCTTTTTGAACAGCGTGTTGGTGGTCTTCGCTGATGCTAGTTTTAGCTTAACCTTCTATCGCAAGGTATCTAGACCCTCTAATACATGGTTTGCCTTGGTTTTAAGATTTAGTCTTGATTGGCCCTAAGCAAGTTTGCCAAGTCACCCATTAAGGCTACCAGTCTCCCTGTTCTGGGATCATCTTCATTGACAGGAACACATATTCCAGACCAAAATTCCAAAATACTTGCCCCGTTACTGAAACTTAGAACCATCCCATGGTCAATTTCTTACTTAGGGATACCACCGGATATATCAGTGTGGCATACCTGTCTTTACAGTAGTCCAGGAAGATGTACAGTTCCCATGAACATATTATTCTTCGTAGTCTTTTTAAGAGCTGTTAATGTGTTCCCAACTGTGTACTTATATTTTGAGTTGTTTATTAGTTCAATAGCCATTATTATCACGTCTTCATTAGACCTTTCCCACTTAATGCCACATTGCCTCTAGTGCATTTCTATTGCCAAGTTGTGTCTTTGCAGCTCTGCACACGGGTCTCCTACAGGTGCTTAGCCAGCATATTCGTCAATATAACTTGGGTAGTAAGAGGTTTTCATCTTCTTCCTTACTTATAATGACTACCCAGTTCTTTTTCCAGGTATTTGGTACTTTGCCCTATACCAGACGTTCATTCCGCAGTTGGGTGACATATAAAGTGATTCAATCAACAATTTGCTGGGGCACCTTGAACTTGTTACCGTCTGGTACAGTTACCTCTTGACTTCATCTTGGGGTACTGGATCCACATCAGTCTCGCCATCGTAATATTGAATCATTAATCTTTTATTTCTTGTGCCGAGTATCTTAATCTTCTTGGGTATCATTAGGAAGCAGAGTCTCCAGGAGAAGTTCCGAAAATTATTGGGGAAGGTATCACGCGAGTAAAGTTAAGAAGACACAGCCGAGTTTATAATGATGACAGTCATTTTGTTGCATAATTATCTAAGGACCCATTCGCCAAATTTGTACACACCTGTTGGCACATTATACCATGAAGTGAATGGAACTTTAATCGGAGGGCCATGGAGGAATGAGGGAGATATGAAATCCATGCTACATTTACGTGGAGTGAGAGTAGAAAAACATTCATGAAAAGTTACCCTAATCACATAAGACACCGGATGAGAGTCACAAATGCAGTTAACAACCCTACTATGAAACAGTACGGCAAGTGGACTGAGGTGTAAATCTCCTCTAGTCTAATTATGGGCTGGTCATGGGTCGAATCCTAGCTCAGGCCTACTTAGGCTCTTTTTCAAAGTTATAGTTAATATGTTTATATAATTCTTAAAGTTTTTACAAAACTACCCATCCCCTAATTTTTCACGCAAATGCAAGTATATATAATACATTTTAGCTCTATGGTCTACTCCATTAGCGTAATTGTATGTACAACCTAGATGGATTGAAGGACGCGAAGCACAAAATAAGTAGTTAGTGCATTGACATCTATATGTTGTTCAAGTTCTATAGTTGGTTATATGTTGTATTTTATGGAAAGATAAAGGAGTTCCGGTTTTACAAAATGTGGCTTCTATTACACAAGCAATATGTTTCAAAAATAGCTCAGATTTCGTGTTAGATACTAGATTGTATAGCGCCCCTGGGTGTATTAGTGTGTAGACGCACAAGACTCAAGTTGTCGGAAGAAGAGAAAGGATGAAGGATATTAAGGCAGCTATATTTTTCCCATGGCAGATTATCTGACCCCCAACCACACCCCCACCCCCTTCCCCTCTCCCCCACTCCTTGCCACTAACATGCGATTACGACCCCTTCCCCCTTCATCCTCAACAAAATAAAAAGAGGAAGAAGCTAGAAGCTCACGGAGAGGACACTTTGGGTTCGAGTGAGTCAACAGAATCTTGGAGGCGGTTTAGTTTTTACACCCAGTAAAGTTTACCACCAATCTCACTCAGTCACGCGAACAGCCACCTACCACCTTCCCTGTCCCCCTTTTTACCTTCCCCTTCTATACCCTGGCTCCCCCCCTCACATCGTCCGCTCTTCTCGTGATGGGATATTTTCTCCCAGAAAGTGACGTGATAGGTTGCAGGTTCAGTAAACCTTATCACCTCTACTTTATTATTAACTAGGAGACACCCCAAAATTGTGCATCTAACAATTTATTTTTAGTCTTTATATATTTATGTTGGTTTAGTTTATTAAGTCATTGGTTGTAAAATATTATGGTTTGACTACTTTAATCCCATCTTGCCCCTTTTCTAGATATTTTCTTGGAGTGACTGACTGGCCTTCAAGCTAAGAATATGAGAGATTATGTTGGACGATTTCACTATATTTAGTAAAATATAACTTATTTCACACCATATTGTAAAAGGTAATAAATGCTACGCTATTTTAAACCTTTCTGTTAAAATTTGGTTTAATTTTTAAAATCGTGTGTCCGACTCCATAAATAACTATTCTACTTATTGAACTAAGACTTTTTGGTTCGATTACTTATAGGGCCAAGAATAATATAACATGTAACATATGAAAAAAAGATTGTAACTAAACATTTTTCATAGTATTTTTTATTTTAAAAAATCTTTATTTCCCATTTGGAACGCTTCACAGAGCCACCAGTGCCATTGTGTCGAGGAAAATTTATTCATTGATTACTTACATACAAAAATATTTACTCTTAATTCACTGATAATAAAATTTAAACAACTATAGTTAAATGTTTATAAGTAACATGAAGTTAGCCGCACAACTTAAAAAACAAATATATTATTAACTTAAAAACCCTCATCAGTGCTTATTTAGTGCACGCTGTTAATCCTCACCTTGAAGTAGGAATAAATATGATTTAATTTTAAGTAAATTGATTCACATATGCGTGGAAGAAGAGTGGGAAAACCTGTAGGAATATACAACCTCATTAATACCTACCGGTATTCGAACGAATATCTTACACTCACCGACAGTCCGGTCTATTGGAAGAGTGATCCCATAGACCATATATGCCAAAATAATTTGATCGTAACGGTCAAATTAAACAATAAATATATTGAGTGGGCCACATTTGATAAAAAAAAAATCTCTATTTTAAAAAATATATAATTATCTATCCATGAAAGAAGTTAATATTCTACCTTTACTACTTTTTTTATCACCGAATATTACTACCAATTTGGGTTGTAAACTTATTTTAACATATATAGCACATGATTTTAGGTATAACGAAGGCTATATTTAGATAAAGTGTAACCTCATTTGCGTGGAGGGAAAATGGAAAATAATTTTGGAAAATCTACCCTCAATACATCCGACCAAGATTAGAACATCTATCTCCCCATTATTATCAGTCCAGTTTACTACGGGAATAGGTAGGTATCACGTTCTCATTAATTAGAAAATTATCTGTGTTCGATTTATAAAGGAATTTTTATATGACTTTGCTTAAAGTTCTAATTTATTAAATGCTCAGGGAACATACAAAATAGCGATAATCCAATAGAACGTATTTCGTTCTCAGGGATTACGTAAGTTAATTCAGTATTTGTGTAAATCACTGTGTTAGTCCTATACCCCAAAGTCCAAATTTCCTTTCTCTTGGTATGGATGTAGTAAATATTGTAAACTAGGTTGTTTTAGCTTAAGCTAGTATTTAATTGGTATGTTTATATAATCTTTTGTGTCAAAAATAAAATACATTAAATACTTCAATCAACAAAATATCCGCTTCTTGGAACATAGCTAGCTATCCGCAATGTTGTTCCATAGTAAATACATATTTATGACCTAAATGTTTTACGAACCGACTATTTACTTTTCCCTCTTTTTTTACTTTGACAATGGTTTTCAGGCAAGCCAACGCTCACTAACCTAATTTCTCTATCTGTGCGCCTTTACCTCGTGTTTGCTAGCCTGTCTACTTCAACCGGGCACACATCACAAGGTTTACTCTTCTCTCTCTTTCTCTCTCTACCAAGCATCGCACGGGGATATTTCTCCGGGAATTACATACTTTGAGCACTCTCTTTTCGCTCCAAACGAATCTTAATTTGTTCCTCAAATATTCCTCTAACAAATTATTGTAATTAATGTGTACTTCCATGAACCTTTCTAGAGAGAGAAAAAGTTAAACTTTCACCGTCCCCAGTTTGATAGGTGGTTCTAGATTATGTTTTATAGAAAATGGTGGGGGAAAAACTGGATTTTAATACATTTTTTTCTTTATCGTCATATCTATTCATCTTTCTATCCAAATATCTATTTTTACATCTATCCATTTATATATAGAAAGAAAGAAATAGCCGAATATATTAAAATAGTTACTCACTATATTATATCCTAAATGTTTATTCAAATTTGACATCTTTAAAATGTTGTATTTTGTAGGATTTTCTATTCATGTTTTTTAGCTCCACTTCTTACTACTCATCCGACCTGTTTGCATATTTATACTAATGGGTATATATGATAAAGGTAGAATTTTAGAGTAAATGTAACCATGTAAATGTGAAGAAATTGTTTAAATGGTAGAGGAAAAACGACCCTTAGTCTACCCAGTGAAAATTCGAACCACAACTGTTACGCCAGACCAAACGAGATAGGCGTCTTCATCAACGTAGGTTTTCCTATACTCAATTCTAGCCATATATATATATATGTGTGTGTGTATGTGTGTGTGTGTTTGTGTCACGTGTAGCTGATTTGTGTTAAATTTGTACAGTGTTTTAAAAATTACAAATAAATAAAACTTATTTATTCTCAGTTCTGATATATTACTCCTTCACTCAAGAATAATAGCAAATATCACTTCAGGGCTTACGGCTCCTTAACGCGAGTAGATCTATAAGTTTACACTCGCCTACCTTCTTGCCAAAACACATAGCAGACACCATTTGTAATCACGAGATTAAATCGTACATAGCACATAGAAGCAAGCGAAATGGAAATGATATTCTAGCAAAGTTGACGTACAATTTGTTTGTCTTTGGCACAAAGTTGCGAGCTAGCTGCTCACTGGATAGAGGACTCTGTCAACCTTCAAGAACTCGACAGTGATTTATGTGCGTTGGTCCCCACTTCATACCCCGCCCTTCTCTTCTCCTACAAGTCCCCCTTCTCCAGTCGATCTCTAGGGGGATGAAGAGAACGTTTTGATAGGGCGCCTCAATCGACCCGGAAACTCGACTAACAACTATCTTCAACGAGAACGTTTTATACTTCCCCTTCCCCTCGTCTAGAATTTATGCCAAAACCATACATAAGAAATGCTAAGTAAACTGGGAGTGCGTGCCTTTCTTATGACACCTAATCATTCATTTTTGACTTGGATTAAATGGAGTTTGAGAATTTTGAGGCGTTTAAAAAAGATCCGAATGTTAATTCTTGATACAAAGACGTCATCCAAATAAAGGTTTGGAAGATTTTGTTTGATTTTTCTAAACGTTCCTCAGGAACTAATTTAATATTTTTGAGAAAAATGAAGCATAAAATACAATATTTAAAATTTGGTAAAATTCAAGTAAATTTATATAGAGAAGAATAATTAAAATTTTCAAAATATGACATCGAGATTATTAATTATATTGAGCTGTTTTAGTGTTTTTTTCAATTCAATGGCAGCACCAATATTGCGCTTAACGAAGTGGAAAAGTATGGTAATGATAAAAAAATAATCATCAAAAAGCAAGATATTGTTTAAAAATTTTGAAAACTTTGTAATCTATTTTGTTGATCTAGATAATTAATTTTGAATAAAACTTTGATGAAATATTATTTTTAATTTTGGAAACCCTAGGCACCCCTATCACACTCTACTCAAACCTCTATGTAAAAGTTGATCAGACTATGAAGCTTTTTAGTTGCACGATTTGCCGCCATATTAAAAAGCGTTGTGAACGTTGTGGATAATTGTGACGTTTTATAACAACAGCTGTTAAGATGTATAAGCTTTTAATTTTGCACATTGGCTTTACATGTAAAAAATAAATTTAAGTTTCCAGATTGTTTTTAAACTGACGTGTCAATGTTTTTATGCCCTCAAATTTTGAAAGAAGTGAATTAATATAAAAAATTACAAGAAATATTTCTGGTTAATAGAGCTCTGGAAAAAAAATATATAATAATAGATTTTGTGAAAAACGATTTTGGCTAAATGATATAATCCGAGAGTGGATTGTAATCGATATTGGTGAAAGAATTTTGCAAAAGGGACGTGTGCAATTGTTTTTTTTTTATAATTTAAGGTTAGCTTTCCTCTTAATTATTTACACATTGATTGATCAATATTTGCAATAAGAAAAACTTCTGCTAGATATCCGTTACCACCCCTCCCATGTCATTGGCTACTTGTATGCTTATTTAAACAGTTATTGTTCTACTGCCTTAACTTTAGATATTATTTGTAAAATAAAAATAAAAAATTGAGGATGGTGCTCTAGAACTGATACAAATAAAAAACTTTTTTTTTTTTTGAAACAGCATGTCATTAATGAATTTCTATTACCATTTATATCTACACTTAAACGGCAAATAAAATGATACTCTGATCATATTTAGGCCTATTTAATATAATTTGTTTTTTTAATACCCAGACATTTCACTAGATTCAAAATCCAGATTAAGGGCCTAAACGACAAATTGTTTATTTGGACACTCTTGTTCGAAATTTTAACTTATTTGCACATGAAAAGTTAGAAAGGTTAGGTAAGAAGGGGACGCTACTCAACACCGTTACCAATACATATTTAACTTTGTTTTGTTAATTATTAAAACATCTATAGTTTTTATATTGATACACTCACAAAGAAATTGAGAACTGATAGAAACTAAAATTATATTATTTACATTCGAAAATATTTGAAAACATCACATTAAAAAAGTAAGACTATTTATTTCATTTTTTTAACTGCATTTGCCACAAAATTATTAAATTATTTATAGAGGACTGAAACTGCTCACATCCTGACGTGTTAAACTCTCTTAATAATATGATTGTTAAAGCTTGGTAGTAAAAATTGATTTGTTGCTACTAATAGTTTTATTACAGTGATTTAATTAAATGATATTTAGGGATGACACCATCAATAATTGACATGACGCATAAGTCAAATATAGTATTTGAGAAATGTCTACTTGAGGGCGAGAAATAAACATGGAACCATTGTAAAGATGCAAGTACCAAAGTACTGTATTTAAATATAATTTTTAAAATAATAAAATTATGATCTAAACTTCATAGATCGTATGCAAGAACAAGATGAGTAAAAGTCAAAGGTGAGTGTTATTGATTTGCCTTGGTATTGAGCCTTCTGCAAGAACGAAGAAAGGATCCTCTAAGATAGCCAATTAACGCCACTCACATTTCGGATGTAAATTAATATTTACCCTTCAAAAATCAAACTTCTCATTCACTCTTCACGTTTGCTTATTTCATTCTTGTATTCTGCCTCATCCCTCTATTGAAGCAAATACTCTAATTCTCGTCTTAAATACTAATTACCCAACTGTTACTCATCAAGATTAAATCAAAAATCCCCTCAGATATTATTAACTAGAAGGTACGACATGACTTAGTGCCCTCATACATCAATACTTTCCAAAATAATAATTTATAACCATGTTTATATGATCACATTTTAACAAACAAATAATTAGCATGTGATTTATAATAAAGTACTTGTATTTTATATAATTTTAAATTATATTACATCAATGAGCAAATGATTAGTTGTAATTTGTATGTTATCATTTATTGTGATCTATTATTTATATTTACTAGTTACCACATTCGGGATGGAGTGATTACTGTCTAGCAATAAAATGTAAACTTGGAGGTTCAAACTTCTCTTCAAAATTTAAAATGCGTGTGCACTGTTCAGCAACTAGGTGACCTGGGGTTCTAGGCGTAAGGTGTCGGACCTCTATGTTGGGTGTCCGAGGTTCAATCCTTGGTCCCGGTGCAGATTTATCCGATTGCCAAACCCTTCCTTCACCTTTGACAAGACGTGTATTGATCACAATTTGTAAATTTGTGGAATGCCAGTATTCTACCGTGGTTCGGATTCCACGTTAAACTGTAGGTCCTCCATTTCATCTCACAATCACCCTACCATTACACATTAACGTAAGTGCGTATAACCCGAACGGATAGTAAGACGCGGCAATAATAATAATAATAATAATAATAGCCACAACAATAATCAGCAACGACACTAGCGCCATTTGGCTTCAATGTCTGATCACTGGAACTAAAAGAGTAGCCAGACACGCATATCTTAGACTCTTCCCTAGGCCAAATTCATATGGGCCACCAGGAAATAATAATAATGCCGGCTTAGATGTAGACAACGATTTTAGTACCAAGAGTTTTATGTTAATATCCTTTCGAAATGTTGGACCATCTAAGATTCGTTTTTCAAACAATTTTGTTGCAAATAAAAATTTTATTTTACGCGCTTCGGTAGCCTCGTTATCTAAGGCATCACTTTCTCAATATACTAGAATCACCATAGTGAATATATCATTGTTTGATTCGTGTTGAATCTACTGAGGTTAATTTTCTATTATATATTTCCAACTCTCTCTCTCCACACTTCATCTTAATTAAACGTTCTTCATCCCAACTCAATTAGTGTAATTAATACATATGTGTACAACCCAAAAGATTAGTAAGACACGGTGTTAAGTAAAATATTTTATTGCTGTAGCTTAGCTTTATTTATTTATTAATTAAAGGCATCTCAAAATCAATATGTCAATACCTCGATACCCTCTATTCTTATCTTTGCCACAAAATCTTCTTGTCATTTCTTGTGGGTGATGCATATGCAAGTTATTAGATATGCATCACCAATAAATTTCACAAGCAAATAGAGATTAACATTCATGTTTTAAGATTGTGGTACAAATATACCTCATAGGTGTAAAGTAACCTCGTGATAGGGTGATTTTTAAATGTAGATTGATGCTTGGCACTATAGCATAGGTGATAGAAAAATATTGAATATTCTTATATGTTTGAACTTTCATATCCAAGAGGTTGTTTAAGTATTACGTAAGCACATTTTTGGCTATTTTAACTCCTTCCCCTCTTGTAAGCAAAAAATTAAGCAAATGCCTGCCCCCCACCGCTCTTTCTTACGTAATATTTGTCAACTGTTGTTCACAGGAATATCAATTCTTTTTCTCGTGCATTTTTACCTATAGTCTCAAAAGGCAGTATGGTACTCCCGCCAATCAGGCCCTTCAGTTAGAGGGCCAATTATGGTGACCCTTAATGTTCTCACCCTATTCGTCCATCTTGGAGTGCTGATTATTATCCTCCACCGTTAGCACACGGCTCGGTGATAGTTATGATTATGTTATACCTCACCCATTATATATTTTAGGGGATTTTGTTTAATAATTTCCCAGTCTTGTTGAATTTAAATGCACTATTTGTTGAAATAATTCACTTTTATAATTAAATGTTTTACATTGCACTGACACAGATCCTATTTGTACAGCAAACTGTCGTGGAGAGAGAGAGAGAGAGAGAGAGAGAGAGAGAGAGAGAG
>CABFOV010001797.1:0-89547 GCA_902141375.1 Timema poppense | reverse complement strand
ACTAAAACCAACACTTTAACATCATTAACGGTTTACGTTTTAATTATACAAAAACGTTTTAGTGCGCCATTTTTTTTAAGATGGCAAATGTAGAATAACTATTTTGGCACCTCAAATAACTATACTAATATGTAAAATGTAACGTTAGTATCAACAAGTGAACAATTATTGCAATGCTTAACAACTCCACTATAATATCAATCCTATCGTTCTTTAGATTTGGTTTAAAGCTTATTTTTTGATAGCGCCATTGCTATAACAATTTAGGTTTGTGCTCTGATTGACGGCCCCCATCAATCTGGCACCCTGATTCACCGCCACTAAGTGTAGAAAAAGTTGTGACGTTCTGAATAATATTAATTTATGTTTGCAGATACAAACTAGATATTAAAATGAATACTTAAATCAAGTAATGTAAAATATAGTGACATAAAAAAGATAGTTATATTAATGTAAAAAATTAACCAAATAATAAGAAAAAATTGTTCTTGTCTCAATTATTGGTGGGGATGAGATGTGAAGATATTGAAATAAAACAGAATCTAATAACTATTATCAATATTAAACTAATATTAAAATTCGAGAATGATTAATACAATATTTACTGAGCCACCAAGACTAACTTTGAGCTACCATTAAAAAACATAGATCGCAGCCTCAGACTAACTTTGAGCTACCATTAAAAAACATAGATCGCAGCCTCAGAGCGGAAAACATTTTAGACATAATTTTATCTTAGAACTGGCATACCCTTTCGTGTTAAATTGATATGAATAATTTATATTTGATTAATTCATGTGATCGTGTTTGTGTTTTGTGTGTTTGAGCTGAGTTGAGACAAATAGTTAGTGATGTCTGAAATAGATTGGCCTTGGCACTATAGTTTTCCTCCTTTTTTTACGTAAATTACCTGTTTTTATTAATATTTTAGTGTGAGCTTCTGTATATTTTCAATGAATTTATATTAATTCCTCAAATTCTACTCTCCACAAACAAAATTAAGTCAGTTTGTTGTCAATACATTTGGGTGACAGCTTTGATTCATATGTTTGTGTCATAATTTTATATGTATATTATTTTAATTCATTATGCCTACATATCCCCAGAATATATTTTTTTCAAAATTTGTCATATTTAGCATTTGTTGAACTATTTGTAGGGTAATAAAAACATGTCAAATATTGTTTTTTTTTTATAGAATACAGCTACATGCAGAAACAAGATCTAAACAAATTGCTGCCTGGCGAACCTTGGTACTAGAATATCATCGTTTAACAAAACAAAGTGTGCTGGATATTAGGGAAGCTCAACGCAGCCCACTATTTAATAACACATCCATCAACAGTATCCTTTTTATTCTATTCCGTAATACCAGGCTCGCGATCAACTTAATTTTCACATAATATAACAGTTCTCCTCGTGTTTTTAAATGTAATCCGCCACATTTAACTTATGCCGGGATCATGGTTAACTTAATGTTACTTAATGTAAAGGATTTTCTCGTGTTTTTAAATGGAAGCAATCATGATGCAGTTAACTTAACGTACAGTAGCCCCATGGCTTCTTTGGTGCTGACTGACAGCTCAAAGCCAACTTTTGACAGTCAACATTTAGGTATAATACCTAAATTTTGACCGTCAGAAGTGACAGCTGCTAAACACATGTTTTTGCAGATCATATGGTTTGGCGTAGAGATACATAATTTGGTCTGCTAACTTTTCAAAGCTTTTAGCTGTCAGCTGTGAGCTGTCAGTTAGCACCAAAGAAGCCATTGGGCTACTGTAATAGAAGGCCTGGGATGTCTCTCTCGTTAAGTGAACTTTACTTGAAGGATATCAGGTGATCTAGCCAGCCAATCATTATGCTAGTAATGTATACAGGCTTATTTAGTAATTCATTTGTTGGTTTTATGACCAAGGTTTACTCTTTATCTTAAGTTCTAGTGATCAGACATTGAAACAAAATAATTAAACTAAAATAGGAAAGATAAATTTATCAAAAAAGTTGTGTAATTAATAGATATTTATTATATTGATTGAAAACTGTAAACATTCACAGATCATCACTTTACAAATAGTACAAATCACTGATCAAAACACATAGGTACTCTAGAATGCAGATGTTTGGCTCGAGAGATGTTAAGTTAGGTGAATCGTGATCACACATCTGTTTTCTTAAACTATGTGAATCGTGATCATACATTTGTTTTCTTAAGTTAAGTCAACATTACGTTAAGTTAAAGTTAAGTCGATCGTGATCCTGGCCTTAACAAACACTTTACATTCACTTAACTTAAAGAGTTATTCAGGGAAAATGTTCACGCTAATACTGGGATTATGATTAATAATGCTAAATGTTTTTATTGTATAAAAATCTTTTTCAAAAAGCGGGGATGCTGTTTTAAAACCATAGCCCAACATATATTTCAGAAATGAAAGGGGATCATATATTTTCTTCACTTTAGTGTATGTGCACACCTTTTACCTTGAAAGGTATAAATCTAACCTTACACATTTCCACTGGTATGCCATAGTTTTTAAGATAGGGACATAATGCAATCCGTCAAGGAGAGACTGCGAGTCTGCATCCCTTCAGGTTAAACAAAATGCATGCCCTACATCACTAGGAATATTAACAATGTAATTTTTGGTTTTAGCACCGTGCCTTATATGCCTATATACAAATTACACCAATAGTTTTAGGAATTATGAAGGTTATATTTAGAGGAAATGTACCTGCACTTGAATGGAAGGAGATGTGAAAACAATTTTGAAAGAAATCAACCTCATTACACCTGACCAAGATTCGAACACTAATCTCACTAACATTGGCAATATAATTTAAAAAAGTTTTTTAAGGCCACTGGCAAATGCTATTTTGGTTATCATGTTTTTATTTAAATCAATTGATGGTATATTAAAACAATTTTGATATTTGTTGTTGTTCTAACTCCAAAATATAGGCCAACATCTTTATATATTTCCTTTTACAGATTACTTGAAATTGTTGGTTGAGATCAAAGTCTTCATAATTGTTTTTGAGATTCTTAGAAATCTTAAATACCATAGAATTCAAGGAATTGAGGATTCGGGCTTGGAATTGCCAAATTGAACCCATATTAGACAGAAAGTATTTAACTAGTGATACACTCAAAGTATCAGTTATATTGCATACAGCATTTGTCCTACTTTTAAACTAAAACAGGCATATTATGCATGTTAAATCTTGCCAAAAATGTTTGACCCCCAAATAAATATGTTTTTGGGATGCTTTTGTTAATGAGTCATAATTTTTCTATTTCTTAATATCATTGAAATTATATTGTGTTTATTTTGTAGATTTCACCCTATGCAGTCCAATATCAAACCTGCAGGTCATTTCACTATTTTTTGATTAGACACGCATCATAAATAGGTGATAGGCTTATAGTTAAGATGGTATTTTTTATAAATCTATAGAACATTTTTTAATAATACATTTGGTTAACCAATAAAATCCAGTTTTAAGTGAGTTTTTTGGCTATGAATCCCATATTTTTTCAAAAATATTAATGGAAGGTGGTGAAATGTTAGTACTTAATAGAGATTCATAAACCGGACATGCTATGTTCCATATGGAGCCATGGGGTATTTATTACCACAAGAATGGAAAGAAAGTATAATAATACCCATTTTCAAAAAGGGAGATAAAACAGATTGTAATAACTATAGAGGTATCTCACTGCTACCAACATGCTATACAATTTCATCCAATATAATTTTAATGAGATTGACGCCTTATGCTTTGGAAATAATCAAGGATCATCACTGTAGATTATGACAAAATAGATCAACAATGGATCAGATTTTTACCATCCGACAAATATTAGAAACAAAGTAGGAACTCAATATGACTTCATCAATTATACATAGATTTCAAAAATGCCAATGATTCAGTTAAAAAAAAAAGGTGAAATGTTTGTCAAGTTTGGGATGCTCAAAAAACTTTTCACTCTAAATGAGAAATGTTTGACTGACACGCATAGCAGAGTACAAGTTGGATGTCCCTTATAAAATACTTTCAAATACATAATGGGTTGAAACAAGGAGATTAACTCTTTCCATTACTTTTTAATATAGCCTTAGAGTATTCTAATAGGGTAATTAAAGAGAGTATGGAAGAGTTGACACTAAACAGTACATTGCAGTTATTAGGATGTGAAGATGATTTATCTTTGTTGGACAATAGTAGCTGTTGCAAGAAATGCAGAAATTTTATCAGAGGTTAGTGAGGAACGGTGAAAAGATTAAGAATATAGTCACACAGTGAACACAGATTGGAGACAATAATTTAGCGATTACTTCAAACACCATATTATTAGATGGGGTTAATGAGTATAAGTATTTAGGAACAATTTTTACTAGCAATGAATTTAGATTGGAAATTAGGAAAATCATACAGTTGGGAAATAAATGCTGTTACTCAACCATCGCCTTTAAGGAATGTAAAACTCAGAACATACAGAACAATTTTCTCAGTTTTCTATTGGTGTGAAACAGGGTATCTTATGTTACATGATGAAAACATATGTAGGTTGTTTGAAAATAAGGTGTTTAGGAAGATATTTGGTCAAAGAATGGACGACGCTACTGGGGATTGGAGGAGGCTACATAATGATGTGTTACAAACCCTATACTTATCACAAGACATTGCTAGGATAATCAAGTCTCGTAGATAATGGTGGTCAGGGCATGCAACACAAATGGAAGAATATAAAATGGTGTTCAGGGTATTAACTGGCAAACTTAATGACAAGAGACCATTGGGAAGACCTAGACGCAGATGGGAGGATAACATTAGTATGGACCTGAAAGAGATAGGGTTTAATGGGGTGGACTGGAGAGAACTAGCTTAAGTTAGGGATAGAGTGTAATAAGCTGGACTGGATAGAACTATTATTGGTTCATTCTAACCTGAGACTCAAAGTAAACAAAAATTCCCAAATCACTAGGTGGAGGACATATATGATTGGCGGAACACCAGTGCAATATTTTAAATAGGCGCGACCATATATAGTCAATATCATAGCAAAGTAGGTCACTACAAATTTTTGTAATTTTTAATAGTTGTAATTTTTAAAAGTTTAAATTTCTTGTCTTATGTTTAACGAAATTCAGACCAAACTCAGAAAACGTCATAAAAAATGGTAAGCACTCAACCCTCACAACCGTCACTTAACACTACCGAGATGAAATGTCGACTAACCATTGCTGACTTGACGTTAACATGTGATAAGGGCTGTACCGTGGGGCCCCTCAACACAGAGTAAGGAGTTTGTTGGTATTCAAATAGTGTTTGCAAAGCTTAAAGTATTTCTAAATTAAATGAAGGGATGATTTTAGTTATAATAATTTTCTAATGTTATTTAAAACAAGTTTAATACAAAACAAAGGAGGGAATATTTAGTGGAAGGATACCATTGAAGTTCGTTCACTCGCAAATCAGAACATAGACTTCAATGCGGGTTTGTTTACATAAAGTCTCAGCTTAGGGTGAATCAATAATAGCTGAAGATAGGGATAGGGTGTAATGAGATGGACTGGAGAGAACTATCTCAAGTTATGGATAGGGTGTAATGAGGTTGACTGGAGAGAACTATCTCAAGTTATGAATATGGTGTAATGAGGTGAAATGGATACAACTATCTCAAGTTATGGATAGGGTGTAATGAGGTGGAATGGGTAGAGCTAGCTCAAGATAAGGATGAGTGGCATATTTTTGTAAGTGCAGTTATAAACTTTTGAATTCCTAACGTGTAGTTACCCCAGGCAAGACTTTTCTTTACTTGAAACAAACAGAATAAAATCTTTTCATTTTATTTCTTACAACCCAGTTTTTAATAAATTAAAAAAAACTAATCAAAAATTTAAAATTCTATCTTCAAGATGTACATGAAGCTAATAATCTTAAAATTTCAACCCTTTGCGTTTGTAAGATATCACACAATTATCTTGGCGGTTATACCTACAAACTCTACATTTTATTAATATAGATGTAAGAAAATGGCTGTTTTGATCTCACCACAATACTTTCATTCATTGATTAAAACAATCTAATCTTTTATTTTATACAGCTGTTACATTTATTATACTAATGGAAGACCAGAAATAATATAATACAATTTTGTTTACAAAACTTTTTCACAAGTAAATATTAATATTGCTTTATCTTAGGTAAATGGTGTTGATTTATATGTAGGGTGAGAAAATGAAAACCAATAGTTTAATGGAGGGGGTGATTTATAGTAGTGGTTTGTAAGGTTTTAAAAGTAGTGTTTGTTGTGTGTGTTAACTGGTACAGTACATAGATATTCTAATGCTATGAAAAGTTAATTTATTCTTTAAAAAAACCTTTTTTTTTGACCCAGCAACATACAAGCCAGTCTTGATAGAAACAAGATAAACAAAATTTAAGTCATATAGGGGTTATAGGAGATTTTTAAAAGATATTAAAAACATAATTAGTGCAAGTTTTCTTTACCTTGAGCTGAAGCAGATTTTTAAAATCTTTTTACTGTATTAGTTTTAATATATCCTTTTCTTAACTCTAGATCTAGGACAATTATCTCAAGAAGGAATTCAATTAATTCTAGATGACTTGGCTAAAACGAAAAATGCAGAACCATTGGATAGAATGAAAAACAGGTAACATTTACTTTAGATTTACATGTTAATTAACACAAGTGAAAATAAATAAATCACGAGTTACTAGTGAAATCACACGTTTTTTTTTTTCTTAACAGTATCCTTCATTTTAAAGACTGGGCACTTGGATAATACTTTTACTTTCATCAAACTTTAGTGCTAGTGTTCTACTATTAGTGAATTATATTAATTCTAAGAGACGAGGGTAAATTTTAAGCTAATGAATAGGAAGATGAAAACCACAAGGTAAAAAAAAAAATCCTATTATATGCAGCTGTGGCTTGAACTCTATCCTCTAAATAAAAATTTAAATATACTATTTTATGATAATAATTAGTGTTAATGATACAATCTAATATAAAATAGACCTATTTATATTTGTTTGTAGATGGCACATATATTGGCACACTCTAGAAGAGTGGGGAGGTATGGTGTACGATTGGGCACAGAACAATGGTATGATTAACACTGTGTGTACGCTCTTTGAACTCACACAAGGCGACAACACTTGCGATGAAGGTAAGGTCAATACAAATTCAGCGGAGTGAGCAACTCAAGTAAANTTTTTTTTTTTTTTTTTAGGAAACCCACTTTTGACCACCAACATTGAAAGTCACTAATTTTGGCATTCTATAAATATGTATATCTTATTTAATTTATTGATTAGGTAATAATTATAAAGTTTGTTTAGAAAGTTATAAAAACCTCCAATAATACTTCCATATGGATTACTGTATAGTTCATCTTTGCATTATGCCTACTAATTAAACATGGTAAAACTGTAAATACAATTGTAATATTATTTTTCCGCCATTTTTGCAACATGATTTTCCAGTTTTCAAATAACAGGCATCTTATGAAAGTCAGAATTTATAATGGAAACTTCTGATATATTACTAAAAGTACCAATCTTGACACTAATTTTAAACTGATCTTTCTAACCAGATATAAGGTTCTATAAACTTGCAGATTCTTTTATAGTTCCTATTTTTTATTTATTCTTTATGCTTTGATGGTTGATTGACTTAAGGTGTCACTCTTGCAATAGACCAGACTGCCAATGGTAAAGAGATTAGGTTTTGAATTACAGTTGGGTGTAATGAGAGTATTTTTTCTAAATGTTTTTTTAAATCTCTCTCCCCATGTAAATATGAGTATAATTCCTCTAAATTCAACCTTCTTCATCCCTTTCACATTAATATGACTAACACATATTCTTTATAATCCAAATAGTTATTAAGGAAAAGGAACTTCCATGGTGTCAGTCTGCATGCGAGTTATACTGATCGAGTGACCGCCGCATGTTGACAAAGATAGTGCCAACATTTGCGGCAGATGATGTCATATGGTCAGCACAATGAAGCCTCTGGTCTTAATCTCAATTTTCTAAGCCGGAGCTGCTACTTCTACATTCAAGTACCTCTTCAATTGTTCTCACGAGGCTGAGTTGACCACATTCCAGACCCAATGCTTCACAGAAAAATCTGGTTGCATGGGCTCAAACAGTGCTAAAAATATTCTTCCCAATTCCTAGTGGTTGAAATTAAATCTTTAGTCTTTTCGTTGTAAACACTCCCTATTGAATTATAAAATAAACCTACACATCTTATGGCAACTGGTTGTGACTGATTGCCATAAGCAGAGGGGAGTTTAATCTAAAATGGCTTTCCCTAATTTTTTTTGTCTATTTATTTGAATCAATTAAATATATCAGCACACGACTCATAAACTAACTTAAATCTAGAAACCTAGCCAAAGAAACACTCATCCTTATGGAATACTAATAGCTACAAGAATATAATGAGGTATTTAGAAGTTCCTACAATAATGAGTCCCAATTGTGTTTTCTTTTTTAGTAAATTGTATATTCACACAAGATTAATTGGACTGCTCCATAAAAATGGAACTTTGATTCATGTCCTGTACGGTTCATTGTATAGACTTGTGTATATTCATTTAGGACTAATCTGCACTCTAAAAGTCCCCATTAACGAGGCGATATATGAAGCACGCTGGTTGGCACGATGATTGTTCTTATATTACCGACACATTATTGTCCCCCATTTTACAACCAATTTTGTGGTCAACCTCCTCATTCCTGTTAGTGGCACTTTTTAAAGTGTTGCCATCTTCCTGGATAAAACTTAATTATTTCCATGATATCTCTTGTTCTGCAGTGAATACAACTTTGGCGTGTAGACATCTTCTGTACTGACCCCAACTTTTTGGAACTTTCCACTTTTTTAACACTCTGCGATTTTTTTTATCCTAGCTTTAACCTAGTCAACATTGGCATTTGGCTTAACCTCTTTGGATAAATTCGTCAGTTCTTCGTATGCATTTTCTTTTAATACATTATGATTAGAGTAACCTTTATTAGTTATTTTCCGCAGGCATGCAAAAGATCGGTATGCTCCAATAAGTCTTTCAAAAACGATGGTTTTAGAAATTCTTTTAAAATGTCCCGTTCATTGTTTCTTAACTTCTCTCTTTCCTCAACAACATTTTCAGAATCGGCCATTATAATAAAGTAAAATAAACAAAACCCACTGTCAAAACACAAAACTGAAATACTAGTAAATTCACTAAACTATTATAACAAACTAAAAAAACACATGAATACCCGAGACGCAAAACAGGCGCTATGCACATGCACACACGCACATCTAGCAAGTTGGCAATCCAGTTGCATTCGTCCATTCACGTTGAAACCACTGTGCAATTTGCTTCAGCTTGCTGAAGAGGGCAATCGATTTGACAGTTCAGACCATCAAACAAAATATTGCCTGCAACCTGATTGCCTTTGACCTGCCCACTGAAGAGGCACTATTTGGGCAATTTTGTTGAAAGCAATGAGATTGACAACCAAATTGCTTCAAGATTTCATCGTGTAATGGGCCCCTTAAAATCTTTGAAGTGCAGCATATTGAACTATCAAAGGCTAGTAATGATTCACAAAATCAAACCCCAATTAAATATACCTTATAGTGTGCTGCAGAAAATTGTAAAAATAACTAGCAAAACAAACAGAAAAAGTTTAAATCTAATTTTGAAAGTAAATATAATAACATCATGTTGGTGCTTATAAACATTCTTCAGAAGACCTGAGGTTGGATTAAATACAATTTTGTACTATACATAATGTCTCATACGTGAAGGAATAAATAAAAGTGTAGCACTAAAAACAATGTAAAATTGACCCAAGCTTTCTCATGCATTGATGGTGTTCGTACTAATAAACTTTTTAATAAATGGAAGCTATTTTTTCTAGAAGAAACTCGGCACTTATCACCAGAGATTGAAACAAAGTATTATTTAGATTTTGTCAGAAAATCTTACTCACTTTTGACAACATATTATTCAACCTTCTTGACAGCGTTTCTAAGGATCTCAAGTTTCTTCCTATCAAAATCCTACACTGGATCATCACTGAGGAAACTGCACGGTTACTATTGGGAAACAGCTTTGTCATTTTCTTGTTATTGTGTGGTCAATCTCCCCTCAAATACAAGTCAAGTTTTGCCATGCTGGTTAGTTAAAGTTGCCAGTAGCTCCTTCTTAAGGTGGGTTTAGACTATGCCCTTTTCCATGCAGCAACTAGGCGCACCGG
Source organism: Timema poppense (assembly GCA_902141375.1). Classification (NCBI taxonomy): domain Eukaryota; kingdom Metazoa; phylum Arthropoda; class Insecta; order Phasmatodea; family Timematidae; genus Timema; species Timema poppense. Next base: position 79,254 of record CABFOV010001797.1, on the reverse strand, counting down.
AGAGGCACGTTGGGGCATGCAACTGTAAATGCCTCTAATGTAGCTCACCTAGCCGCAAGTGCTCCCTAAATATTTGGGGAGCGTGTTGCAACACTCTTGCCTCACAGTCACAAGAGAATTGTTAAAAGGTACTTTGTACTAGAGCCATTGCGACCTTTTCTAAACTCACCTTCACATAACCATAGAGTGCCTCGACGATGGCCACACAGACTTCTGGAATTATGACACATTGATGACACCGATATTTTAAACTGGTACATCAAACTCTGATAGCTGTCACCTGTTGCCAAAAAACGAAGAATGACTGATAATTGTGTACTTGCTGGTATGGCATCCCTAACTGTAGTATCTTGTTTGGAAATGTGTGGTTCAACCATACTCGGCAAAATATCAAAAGCACTTGGGGACATTCTTGAGAAATTCTTAAACAATCGACTTCTATATAATTCACACACTTCTGATAGTATTCCTGTACGTAATGAACGTGATTCTAGAAACTGACTCGTCCATAACTCACGACACTTATGTTTCTTTTGATGTCGTAAAATGAAAATAGCTGTAGTGACGCCTACAGCAAGTACTTCCCGCGACGACATCTCTAACGCAAGGAAAGATATGCAAAAGATTAAAAAGGTCAGGTTGTATAAGGCAAGATGCAAGTGGCAAGACACACTGAAAGAGACATGTCTTTGTGCATATAATGTTGCATGAAAGGAGGCATAAGTTTAAACGCACCTTTACCCCAGCACACAACCTCTCGGCATAACTGCGAGTGAGAAGACTTGGCAACAGTTAACTGAAAAAGGGCAAAGATAAAGCTTTTCTTCATAAAACTTGAAATTCCCTTGGAAATGAAATTGGGTGTACTATAACTTTCAGGATAAACAAAGAGTAACTCACTAAGAATTTTCCAGTACACATATTTGATAAGAAATATTTGGACACTGAATGGAAGATTGAAAGTGAATGATGCCTTGAAAATTTGAAAATATACAATGGGAGAACATTGATGGCAAGATAAAAGGCTTGAGTTTGCTTCTCTTGGCTCTTAGTGCTGCAAATAGGTATTGTTCTTAGATAAAAATATATACATGATATTATATACATTACACAAGTGAGACATAAATTGGTTACTGAAACAAACTAAATATAAATTTGAACAATTTTCTAAAAAACTATAAAACGCAAACAAAAAAGACTTGGTTAAAAAAACTCTCACTTAATTACTTTTAGTGTATCACACTCACAAAACTTGGAGTTGAAATCAGAGGTTCCCAAACATTTTGGACCGAACAAGCCCTTGCACCAGAATAGATCTATATTAGAGTCTTATTAAAATTGTTTACACAAGTATTATGAAAATTCATTAATGACAGTTTTTTTAGCATCACAACTCAATACCTGATTGACTATACACTTGTTACTAATTACTCCAATGGTTTTAAGGATTTGATAGGTTATATTTATAGGAAGTGTACCCGAATTTATATGGAGAGAGAGTGGGGATAACCATTTTGGAGAAACCACCCTCGGCACGCCCGACCGAGATTTAAACCTTGATCTCCCTGTCATTGGCAGAAAACAGCACATGTTCTGGCTGTACCTTTGTGAAATACCCTTTATTAAGTTTAAAAACAATTATTGACAACCCTTATTGCTGATGATATTTTATAGTCTGAAAAACTAATAAAGAATATTTTAAAATTGTCTCACGTAGCTTGAAATAACTATAGTGGAGCCCAGTTTGAAAAAGCTGGTTTTAATAGTCATTTAAAAAAAAACTTATCCATCCACCAACTTATAATGAATTCAAGCTCCAGGGAAACCAAAACAAATAGAAAAAAACTAGTTGAAGTAAAAATTATTCTATTTTTTGTTGGAATTATACTGGCTATTAGCAGCATAAATTATCTTTTGGGTATACTTAGTTAAGAGTTAGTTTAAGTTATGTAAGGTTATTTTTTATTAAATAATGCAATGGTAGGTAAAATTTGATTAATTTTGTTTTATTTTATTTTGGTTAGTTTAGATTCAAGTAAAACAGATTTAGAAAACTAATTTGTTAATTTTTTTTTTTTTTTCACATTTGGCTTGCCTATTACTGTTAAGCTTCAAAAACAAATATAAATAATGATGTTCAAGTGAGTACTAAATTTGGTCTAACTCTTGTTAATTGACTTTATTTATTTATAGCTAAGTTCTACTCATTTTCATATGTTTTAATTTTTTTATTTGACTTAACAAGATCAATTTATAAGATATAATTTTTGACCACATTTACCAAATAAAAATATAACATTGTTTAAGTTACCTAAAATAAAGAATAATTGACTAGCACAATCAAAATTACTAGATTTGTCATGGCTTTGTATTTCAAGAAACCTATTTTGAATTGAATGTAAAAACTGTAAAAGATTGATTGTGAAAATCACAAAGCCCCATCTTTGTTTGTGACTTTCTGAAACTTGTGTGCAGTTTCTTGGGTAATAAATATTATCTAATCACTAGTAACTTCTTACATCAAATAAAATACTCATGTTAACTGAGAGACTAACTTGAATAGTATATTAAAATTCCAAAGGAAACACATTATTTGCTAACTTTATAACTAGGCCTATGGTTTATTGATATGTTTGTGATAGCTTAATATATGGCCTGCATTGTAACCACACTCAACCATAAACATCCATTGTATTTAGTGGAGTAACTTTACCAATGACTTTAACGCTGCAGCCAGCTGACTAATTCTAGTCGGGATCTCTATTGATACCTATTAGTGAGGTAATTACAAGTGATATTTTACCCTAAGTCAGGAGGGAAGAATGCAAACCTGGATTGAGTATTAAACCACTATATCATGCATGGCTTATGCCTAACCTTTCTCTCTACCTTTTTCTTTGGGCTACATTTTAAACATGGTGGCCTTTTATTTTAATTGAGGTTTACTTTATTTTCTTCCTCTGTTTTACTTCAGTACTTTCAGTAAATAATATATATTATTATCAGACCCATATGCACAGTACCATTGCCTTGCCAAATGAGATAATATCCCCTAATCACTCCTTGCTAACCTTCCTCTTTCCTTTACTGGACTTTGTCTATCTGGTCCTATCAGCCAATGAAATATGCTATTTCTCTCCCTTTTTTAACTCAGCCCAGTTTGCTTGGATCACTACTCCCACTGTTAACTTGTGCACTAATAGCCGACTTAACACCACTAAATGCATCACCCAACTACTTTTCGTCTATGGTCTGTACATAATCAGAAATATCCTCATCTGGTCCAAGCGACAAAATGCTTTCACCTTATAAAGAGCCTCATATATACTGATCCCAAGGTATACCAATGAAATGTAATGTGTGTAAGAAAAAAACTTTGAAGGTTATGAACGTGAGTGATGATGATGATGTTAGTGTAAGTGCTCGCATAAACAGTGTATGTAGGAGAAAATTAAAACTTCCATTAATTGTACTGAAGAAGTTTGGATGTAATGTGAAAGGTTGGCAGCAATTCTGGAGTCAGTTCAAGAAGATTCATGAGGATTATGACATTGTTCCAGAGGATACATTTCATTACTTATTACAGGCCATAATTTTTGGTACACAGGTTCGGGAGCTTGTGGAAAGTTTCCCTTCAAATGGAGATAATTATTCCCTGGTGATTGAAAGTTTGAAGTCACGATTTGGTCGAGATGATCTCATTGAAGTTTATGTTAGAGAGTTGCTAAAGCTAGTACTACACAATGCATTGCAACCATCAGAGATAATTGGACTTTCCACACTATCTTACAAAATCGAGTCCTACTTGAGAGCCTTGGATATTCTTGGTATTAAAACTGACAAGTGTGCTGCTATGTTGTATCCTTTGGTAGAGTCATGCATGCCAGATGAACTATTACAGGTGTGGCAGAGTAACACCAACACTTCTAGATATATAGGTACAGCACTTCCTGAAGGAGAAGGAACAGTCAGAAGTAGGCTGAGTGATATCATGGTTTTCATGAAGAGTTAAGTGGAAGGAGAAGAAATAATGAAACCTCCTTAACTATCCAGCTGAACAGAAGGCCCAAATAGAAGCAGAAGATTTAAACAATCAGAGTGAGTCGTTTGAGTGAAATCGGTTACAATCTTCTGAGAACAGACAACTGTTACTCGGTCATACTCGTGCCTCATCTTATAAGTCTCATAGCAACGCAAACATAAATAAATAACCTAAGGGTACTCTAAAAAGTAAAATCAATTTACCATAGCATAAAGAAAAAAAGAAGAAATCAAATTTAGATGTTTATATACTATGTATATAAAGAGAGAGAAAACCATGTATGATGGTATAAAAAAAATACATATTTTAAGAATATATTAAAAGTTAACTATGTGTATGAAAGGTTAATATAAATATAAAATATCATTTCAAAATTACTATCTTCCTTAACATTAATAAATTTAATAAGTCAGAGGCTCTTATGTAACTTACAAAATAATATTATACAGTTCAAAATAATTATACTCCTCTTCTCCAAGCACACACCTCTATTTACAAAATTATGAGGGTCTTTCAAAGTATCGCAAAATTATACAAATAGAATTTGAATCCAAAAGGATTCTTAATAAGAGCAAAATATATTTAGGCATTTATCATTAGTCATTACCAACAATAGACATTCTAATTCATTTCTCTTTCAAGAAGACAAAACACCCTCAACTAATATATATTAAAGGAAATATAAATATATATTAAAGTTATTGGATCTTACTACAAAATAATTTTTCTATCCATCTTCCAGACCAAGAAGAATTTGTATAACAATATTCAATTTTCGATATATATCGATCTCGGTAATAATTTCTATGTTCAAAATAATAGTCTTTGAACAATCTCCTAACATTAAATATAATCAAACTTAAATCTAATCTCCGCTACACGAGTATATTAAATTATAAAAAAGAAAACTAATAAGCCGAAAGAAGAATTTTGAAAAAATTTACAAATTTAAAATAATTTAAGCTGAAACATTAAATTTTCCTTACATTTTAAATACACACTGCCAAGGCTACGTACTCCTCTACCCACAGTAAAATCCAAGAATTCCGGTAATGGAGACGTACCGGCAGTATATACGCTTAAACCCAGAGAGCATTAACAAACCGATAATTGAGAATGCATTAGCCAACCACTGGATTATTCCTACAAACTCTTGTTGTTTTATTAAGGGGGGTTGGAACTGAGCGCCAAGTTCATGCTTTTAATGACGTAGTAATCTTATGTTTTGAAGAGCGCCGCTCTGGAGAGGGGTTATTTATTCTGTATTAAAGAGGTACATAATTATCTGTGCCTTGTTTGGTGGCATTCGGACAGCTGTGTTTGAACATTAGTGTTTTCAGATCTAGTTAGGTTGCCTGGATGGGAAATATTATTGTAATTTCCAAGCAGTGGATCAGCCAACAATATGTGGGGGTACATATCACATCAGTGAAGATCCCTGAACACAAGAACTGCAGGACAACCCTATAAAAAATAACAGGGAATGTTGAAGGACTTGTTCATCTAGAGCAGGGGTTTCCAACTTGTAAGTGCTCGAGGGCCACAGTGGAAGCCTTAGGCATGATTGCGGGCCGCACTTTAATAATAGGCCAATTTTCGTATAACTCTGCAAATAGAACAGAGGTACCAGTATGAAATAATATGTATTGTTTTATTGAAACAAAGGCTTAATCATTTTATTTGCTTAAAACACTATTTTACAATTGCATAAAAGAGTGAAATTAAAAATAAACAAAAACTATTATACCAAAAGCAATTGAATTTCGAAGAAGAGCAACAATGTCAGTTTATTTGACTTAATATTTGACAAATGGCACCCAAAAAAAACTAATCCAAAGTCAAACTGAAATTAATAATATATTCAAAATAAAACTTAAAAAAGGACAATTTAGTGGGAGTATTGTGATCGATCAGCTGCCTCTACCAATGAACGAATGTCCACCTCCAGCTCTGTTGTTGCTAATCTCAAAAGATGCAGCAAGGAAGAATCTGCAAGTCGACTTCTGTACTGATTTTTAATGAATTTCATAGAAGAAAAAACACTTTCACATATGTACGTGCTCCCAAACATTGAAGTCATTTTTAGTCCAAATTGTCTTAAGTTTGGGTATCTTTCGCTGGATAGCAGTTTAAAAAAATGTGATCCCTTTTCTTGTCTGGTCTGTAGGAACGTATCGGCTTGTAGATCGCACAGTTCAAGTTGTAGGTGTGGTTCTTGTTCCTCGATTGTAACACCAAGAGGATTCATGTAAAGCTGTACACTGCTTTTCAGTGTTTCAGTTTCCTTGAATCGTGTGTTGAATTCTTCAATGATCTCTTGAATGTGTGAACTGAGATCTGAAAAATCTACATTTTCCTGATCTTTTGACGCCACTAATTGTAGACAGCAAGGGAAATGTGTCAACTCATTGTTTTCCAAAGAACGTTTGAAAATATTTAACTTATTTCGAAATCCATTTACAATTCCCACCATATCTGATACGACCTGGTTTCTTCCTTGAAGACTCAGGTTTAAGGTGTTAAGGTGATTTGTCATGTCTGTTAGGAAAGCTAACTGCTTTAAAAATTCTGGGCTTTGAATTTCTTCTTCTAGTTCTGTGGTATCAGACGAGACAAACTTATTAAGGAATTCAGGGATTTCCTTGCGAATAGCAAAAAACCGTTCAAGGCACTTTCCTGCACTCAGCCACCTTACATGGTTGTACAGCAGCAAGTCTCCATATTCTGCCTCAATTTCCAGCAAAAACTGCTTTAGTTGTCTATGCAAAAGGGCTCGATTTCCACCTCTTAACATATTAATAATTTTAACCACAAATTTAAAAACTTCCGTTTTCTTCATTGATTTCCCACATAACGCTCCCTGGTGAATAAGACAGTGGATCATAGGACACGTTACGCCATTTTCTTTTAGCAATCCCGTCAGACCTGTCTTCTCCCCTGTCATTGCTGGCGCTCCGTCTGTCACAATGGTTGAACATTTACTGAAGCCTCCAACTCTGTCGACAGTTTTTTTTAAAGCATCATAAATGTCCCTCCCTTTTGTTGTTCCTTGAAGAGAACAGACATCAAATAGCTCCTCTTTACTGCTGAAATCTTCGAAGGTGGTGCGTATAAATATTAATAGCTGACTGACATCTGACTGGTCAGTGCTTTCATCAAGGCATAGCGAGAAATGCATGCTTTCTTTAACCAATCTAATCAGCGATTTTTCTACTTGTTCTCCCATATCAATGACCCTTCTCTGTACAGTTTGGTTGGAAAGTGGCACTGATTCAAATTTCTCAGCCATTTTAGCATCTCCAAAAGCCTTTGCCATTTCCATAGCACACTTTTTAACCAGACTGCCTTCAGTGAAGGGTTTTTTCGCCTTTGCAAGTTCAAGCGACACCGCGTAGGAGGCGTACAGAGAAGATGACTGATTTTGTAAGACTTTAATAAACATACCTGTTTGCTGTCTTAATTTCTTTTTGAAGTCTGCAACTAGTGCGTGTCGAGCTTCTTCCTTATATGTTGCATACTTGTCCTCATGCATTGTTGAGTAGTGTCGTTTAACATTGTACTCTTTTGGTACAGACACAATTTGCATGCATACCAAACACTGAAGCTTCCCACTGTTGTTAGTAATTAAATAGTCACTCTCCCAGCTTTCCTTGTAAATTCTGTTTTCATTTTCAATTTTGCGTTTCTTTGAGTTTCCGCTCATTTTTATTCACGTAAAAGACACAAGCAACGGTACACTTTACACTCAACACAAAACAAAGCCTTCAAAATGTAAAGTAACTTGTGAAACTTCACTACACGTCAAGCAAACGCGACTGAGCCAGAGTGGAGACGAGAGGAGTAGCCAGCAAGCCTTACCGGGCGAGTCTATTGTTACGGGAGTGAAGGGGAGAGAGGTCAGTAGAAGGGCCCAACTACTTTTGCTGGGTCCTGCACTGTGCAATGCAGTGCGTAACTTGTAGAACGGCTGACTATTATTTCTTTATCAACTTCATTTGCTCATTTTTGCCTTATGAATATTAATACATTTTTTGAAGAGCTATGAAATATTTTTCGTAACTTTTCTTGAGATTAAAAAAAATATTCTTAAAATGATTTGCGGGCCGCAAAATGGGTCTCACGGGCCGCATGCGGCCCGCGGGCCGCCAGTTGGAAACCCCTGATCTAGAGCTTCTGATAGGTGCTGATGTGACCATAAAGTTGCTAACCGGTCGGTGTCACATCCTACAATGTGGTTTAGTTTCATTTGAAACATTACTAGGCTGGGTTCTGAATGGTAAGGTCCCCGGAGAAGTATGTTACAGTAAAGTTATTATGGTGACTGCAATGTTTGCAGCTAATGCCAATACTGCTGATATATGGAATCTTGATGTGCTAGGAATTATGGATTCAGGAGAGATAAAAATAATCAAGACAAGAAACCGAGTGAAAAGCTTAGAAGAACATCATTGTAACGGTGACAATGAACTCGGATGTCCGATATAAAATCTACATGCCTTGGATTGAGATATATCCACCCATGTTTACCAATTACAATATGAACCGTAGAAGACTCGACATGACAGTATGTAATATAGATGGTTATTACGGAGCTTATCAACAAGTATTAGATGAGTGGCTGGAAAAAGGCATTATTGAAGTTTTTCAATGATTCTGAAAAAGAAAACTATGGACACTACCAACCTAATAGGCATATTGTCAAATAGAACAGTACTACTAAAGTGAGGCATGTGTTCGATGCTTTGGCAAAAGAGAAACGTTCATCATTGAATGAGTGCTTAGACAAGTGAGTCAACCTAATCTAATGTATCATCAGTTTTAACACATTTCAGAGTGAACAAAATTGGCGTCATATCCAATACTAAGAAAGCCTTCCTGCAAATAAACTTGTGAAAATAAGATGGAGCTTTTTTAAGAATCTTACAGGTAAATAAGAATGAAGAGGGATACATGCATAGTGGTCTTTCGTCTCCCCAGAATTGGACTTGGTGTATCTTTTAGTCCTTTTCTGCTAGGTACTGTGATTGTGCATCACCTACAAGAGGCTTTATTAAAATATGATGACTCAATTTTGTATTCCAGCCCCACAGTTTTGAAATTAATTAAGACCTTTTATGTTGAGTCTCACAAATGTTGAAAATGAACAAGAACTACACAAGTTCATTCGAGAGGCTACCAATTGATTTCGCTGTTTACAAAGCAAAAAAGAATTGCCTTTCCTGCTGCATCATTGATCTTAATTTTGAAGAATACCTTTATTTGAAGGGCCATGTATAAGATTACATTAGGATTTTAAAGTTAAAATAAAAACCTAAAATAATTTAAATTTCTGTCTAACATTGTTTGGAGGACCTAACCAAAAACATAATATATACATAGTTGTGGATAAAAGTGTTTGTTTAGTTGTGTGCATAAAAATTTATTATTTACTGTCACCGTGCTTAAAAATAGAATCAAAAGGAGATTAATAAATGAGTTCGTTTTGTCCTCTTCTACCCACAAGTGTTTATCATGTACTGTCACCACGTTTAAAAACAGAACCGAAAGGAGATTAAAATAGAAATAAGTTTGTTTTGCCTTTAATAGAACAGATTGTTCCATCAGTTCCCAAACCATTCCTAAGGTTTATATTGAAGGGGCAGAACTGTTCTAAATAGTCGAAACAAAGCTAATATCCATCTCAAGGGTGTTGCTACAAATGTGGTTTCTGGTGGCTATCTACCAGCACGTGCACATTAGGTTTAAATGGCGTTTACATGTTTATAATTGTAAATTTACAGCTAAGCAGAAACGTTGGGTCTTTCCAAGCTTTAAGATATACGGTTCTTTTGGGGGAGCTGAATTGTACTCACGCTGAATGGTTTCCATTCAGACAGTTTTATAATAAACAACTCTAATAAAAATCCTTAATTGTATCCTCTCAGAATGGTTTCCATTAAGACATTTCTCTAATAAACAACTTCAATAAAAATCCTGAATTGTATTCTCTCTGAATGGTGTCCATTCAGACAGTTTTCAAATAAATCGCCTTAATAAAAATCCTGAATTTTATCCACTAGAGTTATCTGCATTATATCCACCAAATCTTGGATTGTATCCACTCAGAATGGTTTCAATTCAGACATTTCTCAAAGAAACAGCATTAATAAAAACCCCAAATTGTATCCACTAGAGTAATCTGCATTAAATCCACTAAATCATGATTTGTATCCACTCTGAATGATCTCCATTCAAACGGTTTTCAAATACCAAGGCAAATCAATACCACTCACTTTTCACTTTTACTCATTTCGTTCTTGCATATGGTATATAAAGTTTCAATATAATCTTATTATTTAAAAATTATATTTAATTATAGCACTTTGGTACTTCCGTCTTTACAATGGTCCCTGGTTTGTTTCCTGCCCTCAAGTAGACAGTACTCAAATATTAGATTTGACTTATATGTCCAGACATTTATTGATCATATCATACCTAACTATTATTTAATTAATGACTATAATAATATTACCATGCAGCAACAAAATGATTGTTACTACCAAGCTGTAATATTTAATAATATTAGGAGAGTTCACGTCAGGATGTGAGTACTCTATGAATAATTTAATACTTTTGTGGCAAGTACCATTAAAAAAACAACCAAACAAATAGTGTTACTTTTTAATGTGATGTTGTCAAATACTTTCAAATTTAAATAATATAATTTTAGTTTTTATCAATTCTTCATATCTTTAAGAGTGTATTGATACAATAAATTAATCAATTTTTTTTTAAATTTAACAAAAATGAAATATGTATGGGTAAGGTTTTGAGCATTGCCTCCTTCTTATAATATACATACCTAACCTTTCATGTGCAAATAAATTAAAATTTCAAACTATAGTGTTCAAATAACAACTTGTCGTTTAGGCCCTTCGTCAAGATTTTGATTCTAGTGAGATTCCTGGATATTAAAAAGTCAAATTATAATAAATAGGCCAAAATATGATTATAGTATCATTTTTATTTGCCGTTTACTTGAGAATATAAATGGTAACAGAAATTTCTTAATGATTTGCTGTTTTGAGAAAATACAGTGTTTTATTTGTATCGGTTCTAGAGCTCCATCCCAATTTAAAAAATTAACTTTTTATTTTGTTATATAAATAATGTCTTAAACTAAGGCAGTAGAAAAATCACTTATATATAGACACACAAATAGCCAATGACATAGGAATGATGGTAACTGATATCTAGCAGAAGTTTTTTTATTGCATTTGTCAATCAACCAATGTGGAAATAATCAAGAGAGAAACTAACCTTGAATTATAAAAAGCAATTGCACATTTCCCTTTTGCAAAAGTCTTTCACCACTATCTGTTACAATTCACTCTATCTTTGGCCAAAAATATTTTTTACAAAATTTATCATAAGATTTTTTTTCTAAAGTTTTCTTGACTAAAAATCTTTCTTGTATTTTTTTTTCTCACAATTCACGTCCCTCAAAATTTTAGAGCATATAAAGTATAAACGTTGACACGTTAGTTTTAAAACAATCTGTAAACTTAGATTTATTGTTATTTTTGACATGTAAAGCCATTGTGCAGAAACAAAATCCTATAAATTTGAACAGCTATTATAAAAGTCACACTCAACTCAAGTCTCAACTATCCGCGACGATCAAAACGCTTTCTCATATAGCAGCAAATCATACAACTAAAAAGATTTAAAGTCTAATACACTTTTACATAGGGTTTTGGGTAGAGTGTCATAGGGGTAGTGATGGGCATAATCTAATGATTTTAAGAATCGAATAATCATTCGATTCTTTGAAAAATAATCGAAAGAATCATTTGAATGATTTTGGAAAGTAGTAGAGAGTCGCCAATAATCGAATATTTACTACTTTCTAAAAGTAGTTACTAGTTGCTCGTTTTGCTTTGTGCTATTATTCTCTTCTATAATTGAATGAATCATTCGAATGATTTTGAGAAGTAGTATAGAGTCGGTAATAATCGGATATTTACTACTTCTAAAAGTAGTTACTAGTTGCTCGTTCTACTTTGTGCTACTATTCTCTTTACCCTGCTGTCAAATCTCCCAACACGCATTCCTTTGCGTTTGCAGCTTATCAAAACTTTTCTATTACTACATTTAGTTCCTTGTGACAGTGTCAAATATCAAAGTACAGCCACAACAAAATACTAAACAGTGAATAAGTGAACGCATTTCTCAAATAAGTAGCTCTCAATTAATATAAATACTTTGGCGTATGATTAATAATTAAATAAGGAACATTCATTTCCCTTTGTGTTTCAAAGAGTCGAAATAATTTACCCTTTAATATTTCCTAAACATAACAAAGATATATAAGCTTACAATCGTAAAATTATTTCAGTGAATAAAATTATAATACGATCTGAATATTACGGCCGGGCAATATTTTATTAAATACATAAAAAGTATACTTATATACTTAATAAATTTAAGTCAACGTTAAAAAAATTATCTCTCAAACTATTCGTGCTATATTCGATTAGTTAGTTAGGAAGGTAACATTTTAAGGAAATGTAAAAGAACAATCCACGTAGTAATGTAGCAAAATAATCGAATTATTTTGTAATTTTAATTTGAATTATTTTTGACTGTTATTCGATTGTAAACTGTACAACCACTTAAACTTTGTATTAAATTAGCCTTAGAATCATTCGAATGCATAAGGTTGATTATTGTGTAGCAATGGGCACTATTTATTGAAAATGAACCTAATAGAAATGAAGACCTGCATAGAGATAGCCTGGAAACATTCATAATCATAAGGTCGATTTTCCTCAGCACTTCTGGCAAGGGTGGGGTAAGAGAATGAATCGGCCAGCTCGCATCAAATCAGCTATATTCCATTCACGATAGGTTTTTACCTGGATGACAGTTCGAAAATCATATGTTTAGGTTTTGGGTTGCCAACACTTGTAAAAGATCACAGTTTTGTTCTAAATATAAATATCTTTAATTACCTGTTATATATTACATTAAAAATAATGTTAACTTAAGTTTTCTCATATTATTTCATTTAAAAAAAATATTTCTTTCTGTCCAACTCGAAACAATATTTTAAACATATTTAAAAGTACTTATTTTTCGTTTTGGAACCGTACTGATTTTGTGTATTATAGTGCATACATCAATACCTTTTAATACAGGCATGTATTTACTTGGAAAAGAGAAAATTGTTGTCATTTTTTTACATACAATACACGATTTTATGATTATTTTATCGTATTTTGAAATATTTAACTGAATAAAGTATTTTCATCAACTGCGTGTCCGCATCATTGTAAAAAACTTGTTTACCGCTATGTTCAATCATATGGTTTAAAATTCGTCAGTCGCCATTTTGAGGCTATGTTCGTTAGATGTTTTTTTGAAAGTGATGTTAAAATTTTTTTAAGGGGAATAAAACTATAGATAAACTTTGTGTCTGACCTCAAATAAATATATAAATAATATTGTCCTAAATTACTGTGGTTAACTATCACATTAATATATTACCATCTGTTTTCATTACAGTTATCCAAAGTGATAGATGTCAGCTGTTGGCGTAGTGATATATTAGGGATTACTTCTAGTAACATTTCTATCTGTCATTCGGTAAACTTAGCTCGTGAATGTCTTATATGTTTTCATTCGAATGATTTTGATCGATTATTCAGAATAATCGAATGAATCGATTCTATTCATCCGATTCTGCCCATCACTACATAGGGGTGAATTACTGAAAAAACTTTAAACGGACGTAGTGTAGAACGTGTAGAAGCTTCGTCACACTTCCGGTAGAGCTCAGCAGGATTTAATTTTCTTTACTCACTACATATGTTATTTAAGTCCATCAAACTATTAAAATTGTAATTTGTTTTTATTTAACTCAACAAATATATCAAATACTGTTGTAAATGGTATTATGACAATAATTAATGGTTTCCATATCTTATACATATTTAAAACACAAAGCAAAGTTGTTCATGATTATTGGTTCATTCTTGTAATCAATTGTACAGATCATATATATATATATACCGTACATTATAAATAATAATAAAACAAAGTAAAAGAAGACATTAAAGAACATTTAGAAGGCACTGCCTATCTTCTTGCAGGTCAAGGCTCACCTACTAAAATGCTCTATTGAGTGGATAGAATTACTCAAGTCCCAACAAGTACTGTAAAGCAACAGCAGTTAAACGCATGAACATTTGGAGCCCCTTAAAAAAATTTGCTTGCAGTCAAAATTGTATGTGTTATTTTATAGATATCAATCAACAATATCTTGATATTTTTATTATCAACGTTCACTTTTTTATATTGTTTTCTAGAAGATGATGCAAAAATCCATTGGCAATCAAATTAATTTATAAGTAAATTGAAACTTAATTTGGCATTATTTGTTCTAGTTCTCTTTTAAAGTGGGCTTCAAAAGTATTTGGAGAAGAATGAAGTATTCTTTCTTTTTAAAGATTGCAATATTTACTAGAACACTAACTTTCAACCACATAATTATATCTTGTGTCAGATTTTTTCAGCTCAATATATTTTGAGTATATATCAACTTAAATAATTTAAAAGAGGCAAAATTGTTATTTACTTGGCCAAAAGGCTATAGCCTCTATATTAAAATAATAAATAATATTAAACAACTCGCTTTAATATAATCCAATCTAGAGAGAAAGGATACCCTTTTGATACGCAAATTAATACGTAATTGAACATTGAAATTTCACCCCAATTATACAATACTTATAATATAAATTGAACTTGCTTAACTACCCGACTCTCTTCACTTATCATATTTAATTTTAGTACAAGAATAATATACGCCGTGAAACTTCCATTGAAACAAAGGACAATATTGGACAGAAACAATGATGAAATTGTAATGAATGTCAGTATATTCCTACGTTAGAAATCCAGGCTGGTGGGCTAGACATAAACTATTCCTTTTGTGTATAGGCATTTTATTGCTTATCATTCATGTTTTATTTTACATTATTTTCTCTTTCATCTATTACTATTTTTTCTAAGCGTGTTAATCTTTATGGCTTGAAACTTTAGCCTTACTGTCCATCATTTGTGGATTGAGGAATGTTGTTAAAGTAGTTTTTTTGAAAACTGTATGAATGAGGCCATTCAGAGTGGATACAATCCAGGATTTGGTGGATATGATTCAGGATGTATGCTAAAGCTGTTTATTTGTATGAATGAAGACCATTCACAGTGGGTACAAATTAGGTTTTTTGTGAATATAATGCAGATAATACTAGTGGATACAATTCAGGATTTAGTGGATATAACGCAAATAATTCTAGTGGATGCAAATCAGAATTTTCATGTGTGTTGTTTCTTTGAAAAAAGTCTTAACGGAGACCATTCAGAGTGGATAAAATTCAGTCCCCTTGGTCTGTTTAGTACTTGGTTTCACTGATTAGACGTTGAAGCCAAAAACACTCGTATCTCGCGCGTTTAAAATAATGTAGAGCAGTTTGACTCAATAATTTTTCATTTCACGGTATTGCGTAAGACGGTGAGATAAAAAATTAAGTTTAAAAAAGGACCTTTTTAGTAAAATGCGTAAGGCTGTAAATATTTTTTTTATTAAATCTAGCGCGTTACACCAGGAGTTTACTTTATACACGTTATGTGATGTATAAATGGTAAAACTATTATTATAAAACAAATGTATTAAAGGATGAGCGCACATAGGCAACCGTCATATTAGCTAACTTACACCATCTGTGGGAATTTGTATTTTGAATCCATTTGGGTGACATCTTTAACAATTCTTCTGAATATAAAGACTAATCAATGCTGAAATTATATTTAAAAGAGAAAAGAATTTTTTTTTAACTGGGACCACAACTGATAAAAAAAATCATATCACTAGTACGATTTCAAAAGTCCAAATTATTTAGTAAACACTTGAAAATCTATCATTTATGGCCCATAACCCAAGAATTAAAAAGAACGTTCTATTCAAACAAACAGTATTTTTTTAAATATCAAATTCATATTTTTGTTAAATAGGTTATATCTTTCAATAATTAGAATAATATATTTTTTATTTGGCCCGATACTCTTAAGGAGTTCTAATGGTGTTTGTTTAAAATATTCAAAACCAGCTTCTATTACAAGTCACACATTGATAAACATAATGCAGTGATCACAGCGTTAGTTCATATTGATGCAAACCACGCCAATATAAATATTCAAAGTTTGATCACATGTGTAGTGAGGAGTGTCATGGGTGTGATCGTGTTTGATTGACGGGTAAAGGTTAAGTATGCGTGAAATGAGGGAAGTTTCTCTTAAAATCGTAGTTATCAATGAGTAATTAAATAATGCCAGCATGTAGGTATGGCGGCACGTTCTGCACTGTTTTATCTCTAGGCCTCGCCTTGTCTTTGCAACTATTCTCTTTTTCCGATAAGATATTTTAACTAATTCTTTCATGGCCGACCCCTTCACACTTTACAAAAGATTTTACCCTAAATCATATTTACATGAAACTGACTGGCTTGTTATATTATCAACAAGCATTACCTTTCTCTTTTTTAATCAATCTTTATTCTTTCTTGACTTTTCTCAAAAGCTTAAGTTTGATTTACTTTCTATCAATAACCATGGTTCCACATCTTCTAATTAATGTCTGTCCTGCTCAACGCTATAAAGGGTGCATGTGAAAGGGGCCAAGAGGAAATCATCTTAAGGCATTCAAAAATTACGATAAGAGATGCTCAAGTCCCTCCGTGGCCACGCCACTACTGCATTAATTGACAATGCACACAAAACCTTCAAACTTGGCTAGTGGCTGAAAAAAATCATTAGTTAATGTATACGTTTGATACGGGCTTAAGAATAAAATCAATTATTTTATATGCCACCTATCTGTACTTAATATGTTCTCTCCCAATTTATAATCATACATAAGCTCTGTTCTACACACCCTACATTGAAAATATATTTCTGCTGATACCTGGACGATGAATGTTCAACAGAGTGATGAGAACATATTACGGGTTTAAGTCAAACTAATTGTGACACGACACTTCCCCCTATAGTAGTGCGTGCACAAGTCGTGTGGGG
This sequence comes from Timema poppense, assembly GCA_902141375.1. Taxonomy (NCBI): domain Eukaryota; kingdom Metazoa; phylum Arthropoda; class Insecta; order Phasmatodea; family Timematidae; genus Timema; species Timema poppense. The sequence goes on along the minus strand of CABFOV010001797.1, from coordinate 62,099 downwards.
TGTAGCAGTTACTTAAGAAATACGATATTAATATATTTATAATCTTAAATATTCATACAAGACATTAATTTATTTCAACCGATCGGATTCTCACCCCACTTAGATGTTAAAATACTTAAAAGTATGGATGGGGGAGGTAAAAAAATGTTTAATATATATTTTTCAACATTCAATTTAAATCGGCTTAATGCTCTTATATTTGTGTTTTTCTCCTTTAGTAAACTGTTACAAGTATTTAAAATGGGCTGGACTTAACATTTTAAGTTTCATTTATTGTTAATAATTAAATTCGAAATGAATTTAGCTAAAAACTTGGCTGGCTCAAGCATGTCTCCGTAGTATGTTCATTAACCAAGCTATTAAATGGGCTATTTTAGATAAATGTAAAACAATCTATCACTTAAAATGTAACTTGACAAAATTATAACTAATTTATCAGTAACTCAGCAGTTTCAATAGATTTACTGTTTTGTTTAAAATTGATGAACATTTTTCTTTTCTTTTTCAGAATTTCACGGACTTGACACAGAAGTATTAATAAAAGCGTTAAGAACATTGGAAGACGAGAAAAAAGCGGAAGTTATAATTTTTGATGAGACACAGGGAGTAAAATTCTTTTGAAAGTGTAAATAAGAACAGAAGAATAGCCCTAGATTGGGAATGCAATATTTGAAACATTTTTTAAAGTTGTAAGAAACCGCCTGCCCGAACAGAGTGCTAGTGTCGCCTGTGCTAAATATTGATGACTTGGGAGGTTCTACTTTTTAAGTTTGCACTTTGCCTCATTGCATTTTGAGTTTGGAATATACATGTGCAATGCTTACTGTAATTACGTTTTGTAAAGTATTAAACCATAATAAAAGTATATAAACCTGTTTTTTAGTATTGATTGTATATTTGGAGTATTCTTAATTTGTTTCGAGGTTAGTACTTTTGTATTGTTTAACTTTAAGCCGATTTTAGGGCTGGTATAGGCTTGTAAGGGTTGTTAACATTTGGGAGGATCAATAAGTTCAAGGCCAATTCTGACAGCTTGTTCACTCATTAACACACCGTTGCAGCTGCATTCCTTAATTTTGTTCATGACGAAATCATTATTATTATAAGCACTGCGTTTTACTACCCGTTCGAGTTATACGCATTTACGCTAAGGTGTAATGTTAGGGTGATTGTGAGATGAAATGGAGGACCTACAGTTTAACGTCGAATCCGAACCACGGCGGAGGCCTGGCATTCCCCACATTCACAAGATGTATTGTCAGAGGTGAAGGAAGGGTTTGGTAATCATGATAAATCTGTGCCAGGACCGAGGATTGAACCCCGCCCGCCAGCACAGAAGTCTGACACCTTACCCCTAGACCGCCAGGTCACCTTTTCATGACGAAATCGTAGAGCCTAATTAATAATATATAATTGGTTACTTTATATTACTTAACAACCGCTAACTTAAACCTACATTTGTTTTTACAGAAAGCATGCTTAGATTTAAAATACAATGGATTTTTTTATTTTAGTAATTCCGCAAGTATAAAATTGGCTTAACTTATTGGTTTATTGTAGGCTTCTCAGACAAAAATAATCTTTAACACAACTAAATTAAATTAAAACTAGCATTAAGAGTCGGGACTTTTTTATCATGAACATATTAATTTTTTTAACTCTATAAAGACCATATAATTGATAGTTTATATAGGCCTATATTTGTTTAATCTTTTTTATAATTAACTAACCCGAGATAACAAATCTAACCTTCCATTTCCCTAACAATTAGGCCTAAATGTTAAATCAAGCTGGGATGGGTAATAAGTATATTTATTTGATATTTAAGTTGTTTTTCTGAAACATTGTCATGGATGTGTACAGTAATTGAGAAGGAAGGAGTGTTCCACATGAACTTGTCCTCCAACCTTACTTTTTTTAAACCTGCCAGAGATATTGATCATGATGTCTTATGAACATTTGCTAATCAAGATACAAGAAGTAAATGTTCACCATTTTAATTCTCTTGGTTTATGCTTTAATCAAAAAACAAAAGAAAAAAAACATGTATTTTTGTATTTAGAGCATATTTAGAAATTATACAAAATTTTGATTTGATGTGTGCACTATATTAAACATAATCAACAACGTTTCAAAACGAAAAATAAGTACTTTTAATTATGTTTAAAATATTGTTTCGAGTTGGATAAAAATAAATTATTTAAAAAAATGAAATAGTATGAGAAAACTTAAGTTTATGTTATTTTAAATGTAATATATAACAGGTTATTAAAGATCTTTACATTTATAACAAAACTGTGATCTTTTACAAGTGTTGGCAACCCAAAACCTAAACATATGATTTTCGAACTGTCATCCAGGTAAAAACCTATTGTGAACAGAATATATTAAAAGTTTATTGTTGTAGCAATTGTAGGCCTACAGTTAAGTTTTTAATAAAACTAAACCTTTTTTAATTACCACAGTAGCAATGTTTTAAGTGTAGTAAAGGAAGTATTTACAAAAATCATAATAACCTCTATATTTTATTTCAATTTTACCGTTTTAACCACTTCGGTGGCGGCATTGTCTAAGGCACTACTCTCACAGATTAGACCTACGATAATGGCTAGATTGAGATTTGAATCTCGGTCGGGTGTACTCAGAATGTTTTTTCCAAAATAGTTTTCCACTCTCCCTCTACATAAATGCAAGTACACTTCCTATAAGTCTATAACCTGAATGGGTAGAAAATAGTGGTCTAAAGATTCCTTTTATTTACATTTCAATTCAGTTACATTTGATTGACCAGTTGTTTAATATTTTGTTGTTCATACCAATTTAGACCATAATTTATTTTTATCTTATGCGTTTTTTTATAATTCCAAATATTGTCTTTTTTAAATTTTTCCTTTCCTCTTTTTTTCTTTTAGCATCTTGTCATACTACCCATTTGGATTATACACCTGTACTGATCACTCTGATGGGTTAGGGATTTTTAAAGTTTAATTTAGAGGAAATGCACCCACATCTGTATGGAGGGTGAATGGAAAACCACTTAGGAAAAAAAAACCTCAGTGCACCCGACCAGAATCAAACCCCAATCTCTCAGTTTTAGGCAGTTTATTCTATCACAAAAGCTAGCGTGTTTGACCATGTGGCCATCGAAGCTGATCAAATTTAATCAGGCCTAACATGTTTGTACTAAATCTACAATTACTAACATGCTTCAGAAATGTTCCAGGAACGTTATATATGTTAATTAAATAGTGACGGGCAGTTTTCCCTTTCTGGTTAGTGCTAAAATATTATTTTAAATAATATGGACTACCAGCGATAGTTTAACACACACATTTTTAACAGTTAAAATGGTTTGTGCTTCGCAGTGTTTTGTTCTATAAGAAATGGCACTCACTATTTTTATATTAATAACTATGAAAGCTCACCTCTAGCTTGTATTCCTATTTTAAAACTCTCATTTCATGGCATGTATAGAAAATTCTATCCTAATTATTGTCATTAACATGGAAAGCATATTTTCTTAGGGAGGCCTATAGGCTACCTTAATTCAGTAGTATTGATGTGTACTGTGGGTCTATAAGTCATCCTTAAAACTACGGTTGTTATATCTTAAATCCCTCTCAATGCAAAGCATTAAGAAAGAGGGAAAAGAAAGCTACTAAATTTCTTAAGGTAAAAAGGAAAGCTAGCTCACAAATATCATAATTTTATGTTGTGATTCTGTCAAAAAACTACTCTTATTTGTTGAAGGAAGGCAAAATCTAGACCCCTTTTTCATCAAGCCTAGTGTCATAGCTCCACTAATATGCTTAAAAAGTCGTTGAAAATGATCCAATGTAACATTTTCACACTATAAAATTATAGGGTTGTTAAAGGTTAGTCTTGTTGGAATCTTTCGACTTTATTTTGGCGTGAACCATATTTTGAAGAAAAAAAACAACATGGAATTAGATTGGTTCAAACTCAGCCGATGTCGATTAATTTTTCTTGAGTGATAACATTCTTTAACACATCTTCCTTCTCTGTCGATTGTGGCATGTGAAAATAAACACCTTTTCCTGCAAAATTGGTAAGCTCTGGCTCATATAATTTCTCGTGTGCTGATATAATGAGTTGTTTCAAAAAGTGCAAGTTAAATACCTAAAAAAAATGAAGAAAAAGATTGTGTTATATTGGAAAATCAGATGTGATAATTTATTGCTTACCAAGGCAGTTACAGTAGCCACGGGGCTTCTTTGGTGCTGACAGGCAGCTCACAGCTGACTTCTGACAGTCAACATTTAGGTATATACCTGAATTTTGACTGTCAGAAGTGACAGCTGCTAAACACATGTTTTTGCAGATGATATGGTTCAGTGTAGGGATACATAATTTGGTCTGGTAGCTTTGCAAAGCTGTCGGCTATCAGGTGTGAGCTGTCAGTCAGCACCAAAGAAGCCATGGGGCTACTGTAGATACCTTAATTGCAAAAGGTAAATAATCCATTATTTGTCAAGAAAATAAACCCCCTTTGAAATAAATCATCTAAAGGCTATTTACAAAATCACTGAAATTAATTGACAAGCACAAATAAAACTTTTTATTGCACTTACCAATGATACTGCAAGAACAAACATGCGCACGCACACACACTAGTGAATATAGAAGTAAACTTAAGTCAGACGTAAATTGGATAATAGGTTAATAGTTTCATTTTCATCCAGCCAAATTTTAAGATTTTACTATTACTTATAGCAGGAAGTTATTTGTTTACGTTTTGTAAAGCTGTACCCTATATTGTGAACGTTGTAAAAAAACCTCTATTATACTTCATAAAGTGCTTCTAATTACTCTCTTAATATTTTCTGGAGTCATTGTGTTAAATTTTTACCCCAGAGCCCTCTTTATTACCAAATTTCGCCCAACACCCAAATAATTTCAACAACAATCCCACACTTGTACCTTCCAAACCAAAAATGTTTCTGCACCTCTCAAGTAAGAAATCTTCTGTATTCTGCCTTCCAGTGAATATCTCCATAGAAGTGGAAAATGTTTCTTGGTAGACTAAATTTAAAACATAACTAGTATCAAAGGCTCATTAAAAGGCGTTTTCTCTCTAATAAAGACATTAAAAGATAAGTTAAAAAAACTATTCATCTGAAATTAAAAACTGGTTTTTGCAGAATTATTAAAATGGGTACAAGCAACTATGTATTTTAAAATGAAACCCTTTAAATGTTATATTTCACAGTAAGTTTTTCAAATCAATTGATACTGAGCTTACATAACTCATTCTATACATATAAATGGCTGATTGTCTTGAGGTATAGAGCTATGTTTGGGCTTGACAAACTCGTTGATAACTGGATTAAATTCTTTGAGTTTGAAAATGTTCCAGAGTTTTACAAGTTAATGAATGGTGACATTTAGTGTACCTACTAAATTATCATACCTGGCTGAGGAAAGGCCATCTTGAAGAAAAAAATATTCCAAAAGTACTTTTCAAAAGTAGTATTTCACAATATCATTGTGAGAGGGAAGGATACCAGCAATAAGTAACTTATAACCTAACACATTGTGGTGTAAACAGTTTGGCTTGAGGTTCTTAAATTAAAAAAAAACCTCCACATTTATGCTTGAATACATCAGAAATCACATAAACAACACTCAATACTCTGGGCAAATATAGAACTCAGATGAACACTTACATTGCATGTAACATAGATTACCTAATAATTCATAGAAGCTATGCCTAATGTTTAGATGTAACAATGTTTACCATTACAACTAATATTTGTGACGCCCACAGATAATCTGGAAGCGTGTGTAAATAACAACCAAGGGATCACAAGAGAAAACATAGTTTTATTTTAATTAAGTCAGGTATAAAGGTAATGAAGATACATCAAATATTTCAACAATGGCATTGAGAGCCGATTTGTAGTCTGGCAATAAACATCAATTCAAGATGATTCAAACTATATACATGAAATTGCGAAGCCATAAAATTTACTTTAAATATGTATATATAATAAATAATGTACTCTGTCCAAAGCAGACACAAGGATAGTAAGATAAAGTGGTTTAATCTATAATATATGTCTCGGCAATTGCCGTTGAATCCTATACCTAAGTAACAATGGATAATTTAATTTTATAATTTACTTTGAAGTGCATAAATACGGTTTGTAAACCGCCGTTAGAATTTTTACAACCTAACATGATAACCTAATTTGATTTAAATATATATACAATAACCCACGCAATTAAAGCATGCATACATTATTTTAATAACCTCCCTGAAACTTGTAAAAATACCAATGTAATCGCTTAACTGAACTAAGTGAAGATGAGAGCGCACCACAAGTACACGATTACTAACGCAAATCATGAATTCCCCTTAAAAACAAATATTATTGACCCGCGGTTCATCCGCGTTAAACCCCACCAAAAAACCCATCTACAAAGCATGATAATGATAAAGTAAGCCCAAACAACAATTTTGAAAAGAATTCCTCCCCATTATTTATATCAGAACAGAATTTTGAATAAAGTTTCCTAGCCCTAGTTTATATCGGTGCCCTCACCTTTGTGCAAGCCAGTGGTACAATGAGTGACGAGGTAAACAATACAAGTATTCAAACTATATACATGAAATTGCGAAGCCATAAAATTTACTTTAAATATGTATATATAATAAATAATGTACTCTGTCCAAAGCAGACACAAGGATAGTAAGATAAAGTGGTTTAATCTATAATATATGTCTCGGCAATTGCCGTTGAATCCTATACCTAAGTAACAATGGATAATTTAATTTTATAATTTACTTTGAAGTGCATAAATACGGTTTGTAAACCGCCGTTAGAATTTTTACAACCTAACATGATAACCTAATTTGATTTAAATATATATACAATAACCCACGCAATTAAAGCATGCATACATTATTTTAATAACCTCCCTGAAACTTGTAAAAATACCAATGTAATCGCTTAACTGAACTAAGTGAAGATGAGAGCGCACCACAAGTACACGATTACTAACGCAAATCATGAATTCCCCTTAAAAACAAATATTATTGACCCGCGGTTCATCCGCGTTAAACCCCACCAAAAAACCCATCTACAAAGCATGATAATGATAAAGTAAGCCCAAACAACAATTTTGAAAAGAATTCCTCCCCATTATTTATATCAGAACAGAATTTTGAATAAAGTTTCCTAGCCCTAGTTTATATCGGTGCCCTCACCTTTGTGCAAGCCAGTGGTACAATGAGTGACGAGGTAAACAATACAAGCCATTATATAGTAAATACAGCCTACACGTGTTCTCAGAGGAGGGGGAAAGCAGGGCGGAAACAAAGAACAAAAGGAAGGGAGAAGGCTAGCGTTCTCCAAGCTTAGCGGTCAGTCCAGTAACCACTCGAAGTTTAAAGAACATCCCAGATAGTGGAACCAAAAACGATCTTGGTCAAGTTAAGTCCTTGTTTGTTGTGATCCGGGCTTCGATGACGAGCGAGGCGCTGACCAGCGTCTCGTTTCAGTCGAAATTGTTCAACCCATGGGAGAGGATGTCTTTGTGTGTGCTAGTGCTCCACCAGACGGTGGTGGTGAGTGTTGTAATTCCATATTACTCGGTGGTATGCGTTAGATGTTGTTATTGGTTGTAACATCGTTACATATTGTTGTCTCATCCTGTAATACTGAGAGTTGTTTGCGACAAATTGAATGAGTACGTCTATTCTCAAATCGAGCTAAGCAAGCACTGGCATTTTGAAAGTGGAGGGACAAGGCCCTGTTTTAAGTCTTGACACTGTTGCCAATATTTCAACAGCACAACCAAACAGTGATGACAAATTGAGACCGAACACATAAATAATAACTTATCTTTATATTTCAAATCATGGAAAGGTCCATTCATATATTAATTAATAAGTGGACATTTAAAAATAATTCTGTGTCTGTCAAAATGCTAATACATCCAAGTAATAACAAGCTTATTCTAATAAGCCTACTTCAATATTGTGTATTTCTTGTACATTATATAAGACTTCTTATTTAGGTATTGTAACAAATGCAAATGCAATCCAAGAGGGTAAAGAATAAATAGTCTTCATCCAAGTTTAGTCTGCTCTCTGATACTTATTGACACAATTGTATGCACATTGTAGATTTACTCATATTTCTGTGATTCATTTATGAGGGTAGGGAATCCCCTCCCCCATTGCAACAACTGCACAACTGCTCGTTGTAACATCAATAATATCTGTTGAAAATAGACTTGACAAAACTGATTGAGCTCAAATTTTGTTGAGCGGCCCAAGAAGAAGATAAATACTCATTTAGTAAAACATAACTGGTTTCTTTTTTGTACTCTGAAATGTTCTCAAAAATTTGTATAAAAGTGATCATTAATAAAATATTACAACGGTTCTTATAATTATCTTATACTGTACTCAAGTTTCTCATTCCATTTTGTAATTCTTATTGGTGAAAGAGCAACTTATGTCACCTATACAATGTCCTCCATTTTTAATTAAAAAGTAGTTATCTTATTTATTTAATATACACACACTGAATGAATTGATAAGATTAGTACACATCTTAAGCTAGGGCTACACTGGAGAGAATGCAAGCAAACCGAACATTCACATGTGTTTGGTAACATTCACATATGCTTGCGATCGGCACTGGACAGGTATGGTTACACTAAATAGAATAAGTGATAACAGCACCAAATAGGATGCTGTTGGTTATTGGTTCGTGAGTTCTCAGGACAGATGTGATTAATTTATGCCAGTATGGTTATAAAAGTTCGGAACTTGGAAAAAAAGAATTAGAGAAGACAAAGAAGTTGAGTTGGCGTTGCTTTGTCTGGTTGGGGGTGCCATGTTGGCCATGTTGAATGTTAGGAGGAGGATAAGAGATCGTCAAATTTGGGTAAGTGAATTTTTGGGGATGCGTAAAACATATGGAGGAAATACACTAATACAACAGTTATATAACTTGATCGTGGACTGGGACTATTCCATTACTTCTGTCGTAATGAGTTTTCATCAGTCCACTCAAGTACTGAATAAAACACCATGCACAGCAAAAAGGAAACTGCACTGCACTAATTTCGACCACTTGATGTTATACCCATTCATACCGAAAGAAAACAAAGCATGTGTGAACATGAATATCCTTTGATGATTCGCTTAAAAATCAACAATAGTCGGACAAATGAATGTGAATTGGTGCCGAGTGAACCCTTGAAAAGCTTACCAAAGGCTCTTTGCCGATGTTCTCTGTGTAGGTCATTTTGAAACAAATTCAAGGTGTTCAGTGTGACCTGGAAAACGGAAAAGTCAGGGAATTTGATCACATTTATGGAATTTTCACATAGCCACTAAAATAATAGGTCTACACTACTTTCATTTACAATAATAAACTGTCAAAAAAGAATTCTTCACTGTGAATTTATTTTAGTACAGTTGTAACTCTTGAATATACTAATCTCAATTCTTAAAGTAAACATGGAATTTTCATCTGATCTTTCCACCCCTCTATCGTGTCTTCATCCAAAGTTGAGTCATTAGTTCGGTAGCCTGTGTAAGGCGATCTTTTAATGTGTCAATATGATATAACTCAAATCTAACTTGGAACGCACGACCCAACTACCCATTGCTTTAGGCTGACATCCTTTAACCCCTTCATAGAATGTTACAATTTCAAAATGTGTATGTGTCTAAAAATATTATTACATTGAGTTGAGATCTTCATGCAATAATGTTTATAATATAGTGACTGGAAAAGTTGGAAATTGGCTCAGGGAATTTTAAAATATAGGTTGGCTGGACACCCTAAAATAGTTTTATCTACTGTTCATTTGTTTCTCTTCACTCCAGTATAACCCTAGTGTTAGAAGCTTTATGCTAGAACAAACACAACATTCAATCCTCCTGCCACAAATTTATCACTTTGAAAGGGGAAGTCCCAATAATAATGTTTTTGACCAAGTCAGGAATCAAACCCAGGACTCTTATGTTCAGTACAAATATATGCTACTAGGGTTGATATACACCTGGAAAAGTAAGGAAATTAATTGTGACAGGGAAAATTCGGGGATATTATAAAACGTCAATAGAATTTCCAGGCATTTTTTCAATCATTAAAAAATATCTAGTTCTTACTTAGTTTTATCTCAAGTATTGCGATTTTCTGTGAAGGGCACTGACATGTTTTAAATACTGGTGTCAAGAATATAATAGAAAACAGTAAAATTTTGAGGCTTTTTAAAAGTAAATGTTGGAAGACTGGAAATACACAATTATTTTTTCTCTCTTAAAGAAAACTTTGAAAATGCAAGGTATTTCAAAACTTAAGACGTGTGCCAACCAACCTTGGCTACCTATTTGAGCTAAGCCATTTGAATAGTTTTATATTGAGTGACATGTTTTAGAACAGGAAGGATTATTAGGTAGCTATTCTTCTTTTAGAAGAAAGTACTAAACAGTTTTGAATGCTTTATATAAGCATCAGTGATAACTGATAGACATAGCAATAAACAAACCAGCCATTGATTTATAAATTAAAGTTGATTAACGTTTTTCCAAATCAAAGAGGAAACATTGTTTTGGTAAAACTCTGCCTAGTCTACAACCTGCTTTGGTGGCCGCATGGTCTAAGGTGTCACTTTCATGTTAGTCTAGACTGTTGCTGACATGGAGCTTAGGATTTGAATCCTGGTCAGGTGTACTGAGGCTGGTTTTTCCAAAATTGGTTTCCTCTCTCCCTCCACACAAATGAGGGTAAATTTTCTCTAAATTCAACCTTCCTCAACCTTAACTCATTAGTGTAATTATTACATATGCATACGACTTAAACAGGTAGCATATCAAGGTATGGTGATAAAAACACTAGTCTACACTAAGCTAGCACATGAAAATGGTTTATCCTACTGAATTAAGTCTTCATTCAAATATTTATTAGCATATTGAAAATCACATAGTATGGCCTACAGCTTTCAGAAGCATGGGAAGGCACGGAACACAAGCTCTTGTCTTTTGTGGGCCGTCGGGCTCTGGCAAGTCTACACTGATCCGACGGCTGTTTGACGAGTTCCCTGAACAATTTGGGTTCTCGGTGTCTCATACGACGAGGCAGCCTCGCCCTGGAGAAGTGGATGGAAAACATTATCATTTCACCACCAAGGAAACTATGAAGGAGGCCATCGCTAGGGGAGAGTTTCTGGAGTCTGCGGAATTCTCCAATAATCTTTATGGAACCAGGTGTGTAAGGTTATCATGGTGAACTGTTCTTGATGTTCTTCATGGGACTTGTTAGCATAACTACAGGCATTCCCGCTTATCACAAATTATCTTCAATTAATTAAGGTTAATATTTAATACTATAACATAATGCAATTTCATCCTTAGTTAATATTATTAATTAAGAATGAGTAATAACTTAAAACATTTATATTTAACATTTATTTGTAAGGATTTTAGCCTTGTACGAACTATTTTACAAAATATCCCAGTGTTTAGAACATAATTCAAAATAAATATTGTGATATGAAATTAAATATTGTATTATGATTAATACAAAATAAGTTTAGTTTTGAATATGTTATTGAAATGTAAAAAGCAAAGTTATACTAGCTCAATAAATAATAATTATTAAAATGGTAGCCTATAACTCGCTTCGGTGACCAAATGGTCTAAGGCGCTACTCTAGCAATAGACTATAGTGCTGACGACGTTTGGGGTTTGATATTGACAGTGTGTGCTGAGGTTGGTTTTTCCTAAATGGTTTTTTACTCCCTTCAACACAAATGCAGTTACACTTCCTCTAAATTCAACTTTCCTAATCCCTAACCCATTAGTGTAACTAATACATAAGCGTGTAGCCCAAACAAGTAAGTAAGATACAGAACTAAAAAATACAATAAACCTATATAAATTCTTCTAGAGGCATCCACTTTTCAAAAATTTCTGGGTTTCCAAATATCTTGTAGATGAATGTAAAGTCAACAGCTCAAATTGTTGTAGTTTAAAGCGGAAGTGTGTATGCATAGTTTTGTAAAGGTAAGAAATTGTCACACACGAACGCCAAGTTGGGATGCACTTGTGAAGTAAAGAAATATGCTGTTTTTAGGAATGAGCATGCGTCTCATTCTTGTTATAGCCTTGTTACAATCTTGTTAAAATTTACCAGGTAACATTCTCGGGTTGTTTTCCAGTCTTACCCATGGTGGTAATGATTGTGTTAAGGGTTCCGTGCTACCACCTGTGTAGGGACTAAAGGGTATGAAAGGGAAAGGTCCTATGGGACTATAGGATGAGACAAAGACTTGCTCATAGTTTTTATCCTTAGTTTTTATGCTTAATTTTTATTAGCACCACGTTTTACTACCGATTCGGGCTATACACCTATGTACTAATTACTCTAACGATTTTGGGCAAAGGAAAGCTATATTTAGATGAAGTGTACCCTCACTTGTAAATATCCTTTCATAGTTCATAGTAGCCTACTCATTTTATAACAACTGTACAAAGAAAAGAAGTCATTTCCTTCTACCATCTTTTACAAACAAGCTATCCATCAATCCCTATCCTGGGGCTGGCTGTCAAACGTCTCTAGTAAGAACTGAGAAATTACATGAATCTATTTTTTTTTTTTAATTTGCAAGATTAGGACCCTATCAAATGGCTTCTAGGGACATGTCATTTTCGAAAAATCTTAAGTTATTGACCATTCAAATTAGCTTCTTAGAGCGTATATTTAAAAAAAATAATTCAAATACTACTTTAAATAACTTCTAGAGCAAAATAATTTTTAATAAATTTCTTGATAGGGCTTACTTCAAAAAGCTTCTAGAATCATCTAGATTTTTAAAAAAAATTAAGGAAAGACTCACTCCGAATATCTTCTAGGTGGATCACTTTATCTTGACCTGCTTCAGTGGTCGCATGGTCTAAGCCGTCACTCTCATGTTAAAAACACATTTTGGCACAAGTTGCCAACTAGAGTTGAATGCTATAATATTGTGTGACGATATCTGAAAGTCCTATTTTGTTGCTCAGCAAGAAGGCAGTGGAGGAGGTGACACAGTCGGGCCATGTGTGTGTGCTCGATATTGATGTGCAGGGCGTGAAGCAGGTCAAAGAAAAGGATATCAATGCCATCTACGTGTTTGTGAGTCCTCCTTCCCTCGCTGAGTTGGAGAAAAGGCTTCGAGGACGCAACACGGAGACCGAGGAGAGTCTTCAGCGTAGGCTGGCAGTGGCCAAGCAGGAGATGAATTATGGTAATTTGGGGCAGATATAATATAAATGAATCTAGTGCTCCATGACAAATCCTTCCAGAGGATGCAAAAAGATTGATAAAAATAGTTTGTTATATAATGGACTATTAATGGCTTTTCCTACTTGGTCAGCTATGACAAGTTGAAATAGGATTTTCCATGTTAATATATTTGTTTTATCTAGCAAGTTTTAAAGATTTAACATTTGAAACAGAACTCATATATTCTTAAACAGACCCAGCCAGTGGTTGGAGACGATGACAACGACAATGATCCACTCAATTAATGTAGTGAACTCCTTGTGGATCTCAGAGAGGTGCTTGAGGGTTTTAGTACACAACATATGTGAAGGGCTAGTCCGATTATTTGTTGCCAAACAATGGTCATCATGGTTTAACAAACGGCCATAATCGGCCAATGATCAGCATTGGCATATGCCAAGGCCTACATATAAGCCTTACTTGTAAGTTTATGTTATGAAGTAATGCTCAACGCTCTCATCAAAGTAGCTCATACTCAAAAGGGCTCCTGGATCTTCCCAGCTCACTCCAACTCACTATCCTACTACATGATCACTACAAGTCCCGACCACACCAATACACTATCATTCCTTAGTGCCAGTGATGTTCCTTTAAATACAAACATCCTGTCCCGCTGACATGAGTCCAACCTTTACAAGTGAGTAATTATCTTTGTATCTTGTAGGTCTATTTGATATTTTATTACTTGCAATTCTGAATCTTGGTAGTTTAATTCTTAATAATTTTAAGCACAAATTATTAAAGGGTAGATTAATTTTTATATTTTTTTAAATTTCTATTGATGGGAAGATTACTGCACAGTGCACATGACTGAAATTCAAACTCTGGCCTTTTGGGTCAAAATTATTTATGTTATTGCCGAGATAAATCTCTCAAATGTGAGTGTAATTGTTTTAACTAACCTAAATGAATTGTTTCCCATCTTTATTTTATTGGAAACATTGGAGTTGGCAATCTCTGATCCAACAGACAATACAGAGAGCGTTTGAATCATTAGAACCAATACTGTTTTATGTTATCTAGTTTATATTGCGATAAGACTTGCATGTTTTATGTTATCTAGTTTATATTGCGATAAGACTTGCATTTTTTGGAAGTACTTTGTTGGGAGAAAATGGGTTTATATACATATCTTCTTTTGGGGAAAATATATACACAAGTTTTGTATATTGACATTGACAATAGTTATTGTAAACAGTAAACACTGTAGCTTGAGAAAGTAAGTTGTTTAATTCAGCAACGGGTGACCTGGCGGTCTAGGGGTAAGGTGTCAGACTTTTATGCTGGCGGCCGGGGTTCAATCCTCGGTCCCGGCACAGTTTTATCTGATTGCCAAACCCTTAATATTAATTTCACAAATGTTGTCATTTTCCTCATTTGTTTAGGTGAAGCTCCTGGAAATTTTCACTTTATTTTGGTGAATGATGTCCTGGACAAAGCATATAGTCAACTAAAAGAATTTATTATGAACTTGTTAAGCAGAAATTAGGTAAGTTGTCTTTTAGTTTTAATTTGTTCAATTTAAGCCGTTTGGAAATTATATCATTTAAGAGGTTTTAGATTTATCTGACTTGAATAATACTGTAATAGGTACATACATGATTTCATAAAAAACTAAAGTTGTAATAATGGTATAACTCTAAATGGCAGGTGTTGAGAATTGTGATATAGTAGATTTTAAGGTTATTAACAATCATAATCCTACAGAAAACAATTAAATAATATAGAAAAAATTGAGAGTGCAAAAATTGGTTTCATATATGAAGCTAAATTGAAATAAACCTTGAAAGATTTGGAAATAAATACATCCAAGAATAATTTATTTTTGTAAGTTACCTTTTTCAATTTATAAAAGCAACCTGATGTAGGGAAATGCTATGAACTGGCACTAAACAAAACTTTAAATATCATTTTACATATCCTAATACAGCTCTTGAACTTAGAAAATTACGAACATTTTGTACATTTTCTGAACACTGGATAAATTGACAAACAGCTGGTAGTAAGCTAGTGTGTACAAATGGAACCCTGCATTGTGGGAGAATTAAACATAAATATGGGTCGCTTTTTGAAGTGATACATTTTTAAAATACCACTTTATATTTATTCAAATAGTTTGTTTTGGTTCACTTATGAATGGTTTTAGAATTCCAAAGGAGGTTTTGGGAGTCAACATTTGAAGCCTCTTTTACTTCCTAAAACTTTATGCACCCTTAGAAATTTTTTTAAACTTTCTGTCTTTACTTTACCTTTTCAGGTGTGGACAGTGTCTCAACATACACTGCATGGATAATTTTGAGACTTATCATTCCCTGTACACTAACATCGTAGGTTAAATTGTTCGTCAAGTAGCATGTGTGCAATCAATACACTGGACCTTAGTCACCTGCGGTTCTATCAGTGGCATAGTTGGGAATGACTGAAGGAGATTAAGTTGATTAATGAATAAAATGGGCTATTGGCACATTGCCTCTATATTGTGCACTCCATACAATAAACATACTACTTTTAAAACTTGAGGTAAGTTTAGAACAGAAGAGAAATAAGAATAGGAAAACTGATATAATAATGAATGGCAATTGAGGACATGAATGCAAAAAGATGCTAACTCCAAAAACACATTTTTTCAGTAGAAGCAAAAGCCCTTAAGACATGAATAAATATTGATATTTTCAAACTTTGTTTTTCTTGCCGGAAAAACACTTCGATAAGACATCTAATGAGTACCATTCCAAATAAAAATACCATATAATTGTTTTTTAAAGCTATAAAAAACTTGAAGTCAACATGGTTTTGCAGTAGATTTGACTTTATTTACTCAACAATGTATAACATTTAATTTTTCTCTTGCCTTTTTGATAATATGTTTTAAAATTAGGTGGTCCGATGATTAAATAATTTTATAAGAAAGGAAATTGATAAAACTAAAGAAAAAGGAAAAATAAACTACTAAAAGTAAATATGATGAAGAAAGCTCGTCTAGGGAAAGAGAAAAAAATGTGGGAAGAATCCACTAAACAAAGGTGACTTCTGTTATCCTTTGCCAAATTAGGTTGCACCAATCATCATGAGTGCAAACAGTTTCTGTTGCACGCTTAATTTTTTCATTGACTGAAAAATCGGTATCACACTGTAGGAAACCATGTCTTCTAGTTGGGAAATAGCGTGTGATTTGATCATATTTGCCTAGTTTTACTAAGGTGTAGAGATATTTGACACATTGTTTGGTTTCTATTTCTTCCTGGACAAGCATCAGTAAATATGTTCATATGTTTGACTTCATCTTTTAAGTGATTTTCTAAATAATGTTCCAGGCAGGTGATTAACTCATTCACACCTCGCTTTGCCTCATTCTCTGGCCACATATACATAATAGCTCTACCTGTGACAAGGTTGTGAATACCCATGCTATATACCTATAGTTGCAGTGAGTAGAAAATGGCATTAACTGGGAGATGAGGCATTGGTATATTCTGCTGAAAATCAAAAGCTATAGGAGCTTGTGAGCTGTCTTTTTCAGAAATTTCTGCACACACTTTCTTGTGTCTAAAAAAATATTTAGCTTTATCTTTATGAAGTTTAAAGGGTCATTTTAAGCACCTCTCTCTTGTTTTTATTTTTTTCTCCACAAATCTTGACTTTTGACTCAGTACATATAGAACATACTTCTGTTTTTGAGCGCCCAAAACCATAGTTAAAATTCTGCTTGAAATAATCAAAGCAGAACTCATAGGTAGCTGATATTTTTGTATTTCATATGTCCACTTTCTATGCTTTCACTAATAAATATGTTTCTGGTTCATACTTCTCAAGGTACATGCGGTACATTTTCATTACACTCAAACTGGATTTCAAGTATCACTTTTTAATTTTACTCCTATCATAGTATGATACGCTATATAAGTACGATTTGATGTGACTATCAATAAATTTAATAACCTCTTCTGATACTCCATTTGGGCAGATTGAGTGCTTACCATGTTTTTCTGTAGGGATTTCATTAATATAACTTAGTGTAGCCAATCGCTTAACTCCGAACAAGCCTATACCATGGAAAGTGGCAAAAGCTTTCTGGCATATAATTATTTCAGACTTATCTTTGAATGATTTGATAAGTGTAGCTAGAACATCACATCTTCCCTCTTGAGGTATAATTTTCTACTATCTGTTGGGTGCATTTGGGCTGTACAGGTGTAGAACGTATCAGCCCTGCGAGGTAGACATCCTGAATCTCCTTAGTTTTCATTTCATTGAATTTTGTATGGGTTTAGTTCTTTTCTTCTTCACTTATTTGGTCCCAACATTTTCTACGGCAACTAAAAACAAGGGTAATGTTATAAACATTTTTCTAATAAGGCCTATAAAAATGTTGAAGCATTGAAAACACGGCTTCAAGAAAATTGCTTTAGAGAAATAATTTTGCTAAATATTGTAAATTTGATTGAATAAACAACTTGTTAGATTGCCTGCAGTTTTTTCATATTTTTCTTTCCAGTTGACACTTTCTTTCTCGACCAACATGTGCCTCCCCTCTTAATTTATTTTCCATGTATCGTCCTTTTTCTCCTCATGTATCTCAGAATCATATTCATCAGAAGAAGATGACATTTTCAAACTTCTCTTTTTATTAATATCTTGTAATAGTTTTGTTTATTCTAGTTTTAAATTAATAACATAACATTTAGTTTCTTTTCTCGGAATAATCATGGAAATAGCTGTAATAACGGTTTAACCAATCTTCCCAAATAATATATTTTCTTCGAATGCTGTAATAACAGTATAGTCAATACACTCAAAATTATTTACTCTTATGAATAATGGCCTTTGCTCAAACAAGTGTTGTAGCCAGAGCTCTGTAGCCATGTTGTACTTAAATAAAAAGTCTGATAAATACCATGCTAATTCCAAATAATGTTTGATTTTAAAACTATACTTGCTGCATGATTTTTCAAGCGGATGTATTTTGGACTATATTTTTCCACGTGTAAATATTGAAGATAGCCTGATTCTGCTGAATGAATACATACCTAACATGTTAGTAATACAGAAACTGCAGCTATCTTAATTTTGCCAATTTTGGAGTTAGTGTGGTTTTGCATTCATGTCTTCAGTTTTAAATGTTAAATCTCATTCTTTTGATAGATTTTGGAAAATTGATTAACATTTCAAGAGAGAGATCTCTTGAAATTTCAAAGGAAAGTCAAAAAGATAAAACATTGCATTTAATTTTTTTTTTATAAGCAGACGATAGAAAGGAACAGTTTCTTACACCCCTCCTTCTGACCATGCCACTAAATCATATTTATTTCATTATTATTGAAATTAATGAAAGATAATCTTGCCAATTTTATCTTGACAAAAGATTTTATTTTATTTTTTATACATAGTATTAATATAATCTAACTTCTTTAGTATTATGGTTGTCTATTAAAGCACATTAAACTGCTGCCATTCTGTTTGATTCTTATCTGGGATATTTGGTCTGTAAATACTCTAGTGGAGCCTATGCCCTATTCTCTTCAACATTGTGTGAGGCTTACCACTGATATAAACAGTGAAATACACTTGAAAAGCACTTCTTACCATTCCACTGTAATGGGAGTTGATGACCATTTTTCTCCATTCTAAATTCACCGACATGGAAAATACTCAAATTATAGCTATGAGGTGTGACCTGGTGGTCAAGGGGTAAGGTGTCGGACTTCTGTGCTAGGGTTTGGGGTTCAATCCTCGGTCCCGGCACAGATTTATATAATTACCAAACCCTTCCTTCACCTCTGACAAGACATCTTGTGAATATGGGGAATGCCAGGCCACCACCGTGGTTCGGATTCCACGTTAAACTGTAGGTTCTCCATTTCACCTCACAATCACCCTACCATTACACATTAGCGTAAGTGCGTATAATCCAAACGGGTAGTAAGACGCGGTTCTAATAATAATAATAATATAGCTATGAGTAGCACACTGGCTGGTGCTACTATGTCAACACTGACTTGAGCACTGTCAGCATATCATTTGGAAACATTTAGTAGTATTTAACTCACACCTTTTAACACATCAATAATATGTGTGGTCAGAGTTTCTGGCTACAGATCCAGAGGTTCCAGGTTCTATTCCCGGTACCTCCAGAATTTATCTGTGAAGTAGTGGGTCTGGAACTAGGTCAAACTCGGCCTTATGAGGACAAATGAGAAACTACTTGAATACATAAGTACCAGTGCCGGTCTAGAAAACAAATTAACGGCCAGAGGGTTTCTTCTGCTAACCACATGACATCCTCTTTCTGCAAATGTTGGTATTATCATCTCTAACGGCGGCGGTGGCCACTTGGTCAGTATAGCTAGCTTTCAAGCTGTGGCCATGGAATATAAGATCAGATAATTTGTTTAAACTAATAACTTATTCTTTGGAATTGATGGCATCTAGGGCAGGTGCCCCTCTCGTCCCAGCTTGTAATGAGTTTGCCCATTACAAACATTATTAACTTGCTTTGATATAAGTGATACCTAATAAACACATTAAATTATATTCTTTTAAGCTTAATATCCTGTAAACTTTATATAGTAGGTCTCTACTATCATGAACTTATATTTGGTAAATAACAAACGGCAATGGGTTTGCTCTGCATACATCCAAAGTCATTCTAACATTACGATAATATTGAAATCAGATAAAATTTAAATGGTAGATAAACTATTTAATTACCACTAGGAAATTTTGTAAACTGTTGACCAAAGATATTTTAATGCAGCTTGTTAACAGGTTCCAACAATTTTATTATTATTATTATTAATTATTTACTTTCAAATCTATCATAAGTGTAAGTGTTACATTCCTAAATACAGTACCGTTACATACATATTATAATCTAAAAAAGGGGATTTCTTTGAGCTTTAAATTTATATGTTTTTCAAATTTTATATTTGGGATATTAAAAAGGTCCTAGTGTATAAAGAAACCATAAATAGATGTACAATAGCATATGTAGCAAGTAACTGCTGTAGCTGTACAAATGGGATGACAGTATATAATAAATAACTGTTATAAATGGACTTAGCTCCATTTTACAAATTATTGACTGTTATATATCTCATTTTGTAGTTAAACTTTATATTAGTGCTAAAATTAATGTTTGTGTTAAAATATTAACTTAGTTTTAGGGTTAATTCAGCAGAAAGGAGAATTGAAAAGTATTTTCTTTTGCAGATTATATTAATTAATTTCCCTCTTTTAATCATTTGTTTTGTTTAAAGCATTAGTCTGACCTTACTAACTGTATTAAAGGCATTTATAATTTCGATTCTTGTAAAATAAGTAATTTTGTTACATTCGTATACTACACAGTCTTTGGGTTTTGAAGGTATTCCATTCTTTTGTAGTGTGCTTTTCATGTTCTTACCTAGTTTGTGCAAACTAATACACCCCATTGTGCTTGTTTTTTTGTTTGTGTTTCATTGACATCTCACTTTAAAGCAACTCTTTGTATAGAAAAACAAATGGACAAGTGTTGAATTTGAGTCCATCTTGCCTCTTTTGTGAATCTTTTTATCAATGAAAATTTTCTTCTGAGTCTGGACATTTCACTTTCCAGCTTTAAAACACTTGTATTAGACCACTCAATTGTTTCCACAAAAAAAAAACCATTCCTCAGCTTATGTATCTTTATCTAAATTATTATATTATCTATTAATAAAATGAATTATTGACTGATTTCTTGGAAACGTATAATAAGACAGTGTAGAAACACTGTACAATAATGTCAAGTAAGTGAGAGTGAAGGAAGCCAACATGAAAGGAAAGCTAGCTTAGGCCCAGATAAAAACAATCACAGAGAGAAGTGTGTTTTTCTATCTAGGCCTAGCCTAACTATCCTTTCAGGTTGGATGGTTTCCTTCACTCTCACTTACTTTACTTTATTGTACAGTGTTTCTACACTGTATTTATTATACATTGTATATTAGAGATTGGTTGAGCTCACATCTTTTTCTACATATTCTGATTCCAAATTTGAATTTTAGAGAAATCATGCAAACCATAAGTTAGTCATCCATATTATAATTCCCCCCTCAATCCTTAGTTTATTAACATTAATTTTTTAGTTACTAATATAGAAAATATCTCTTAAAGGTAAACTCTTTTTTACCTTTTAAGATAACACTTTGCTATTTATGGAAGAAGGTACATGAAAAAGGGTTAGTTCGTTTTCTTTTATTTATTTCAATCTATCTTTCCTGTGCATAGCTATTCTTTCATATATAACATAATACAAAATATATAAATAAAGTGGAGCTTTTTTTAAATTGTAATTTAAGTCCACACTCGTTTGAATCTAAAGGTACATAATACACAATATCTGAGGTCTGGTCACCAAGTTTTTTTTCATTAGAATAAGAAGATAAATATTTTAAGCTAAAAAATATATTATAAATACAAGTTTTTTAAATCCTTAAATTCAAAACATCTCCATCTTTTTATGATAGCTTTTGTTAAAAAAATTTCGGTCATTATTGACTTAATTAGATAAGTTTTAAAGTTTGTTTTCTGTGATAAAGTGTAAAGATATGTTATGTATTTTATGAGAATATTTACTGTATAACTGCTATTTGGTACCTAGACCTTATGACAATGAGAGAAATTGGTTGAAAATTGCATTGGCTCAGACTAGCTATAGTTTTTCTCTTCAGTTATTACATTAGATTTTTGATTATCTAGGATTGTAGAGGAATAAATTGACGCTGAATTAAAATAAAAAAATTGCCACTCGCACTATCAAAAAATAAAGCAAACTCTTATAAACTTTTTTTTCTTTTAAAATATCACACACATTTTTCTCAACAACATTAAAATAATTCACCAATGACCCTTTTTAATGTTTATTGTGTTTTTTAAGTTTTGGTTCTATACTGATCTAAGAAAAACTCCTTACCTATAGATATGGCCACTAAGGGCTTAAAAAAAAAAGGAGCACACACATGTGATACCTACCTGCTTTGTCTTAAAAGTAATCACTGGATAAGTGGTATCATAACGATGAGTCATTATGGTCCCCACTTCCGTTTAGTTATATATTCGATAACTTGTTCACAACTTGTTATTATGTACGGTGGCTGAACAGTTGTATCATATGGTAGCATGTCTAGTTGAAATATTATTAAATAATATTTTGAAATGTTATTAAAAAATTATGTAAATGTTTACTGCCACAGCTAATCAGCAGCCCAACTAACGCGACCTCGAACAATCGAGTTTCTGCATAGCAATGTTTATTTTTTATTTTTACTAATTTAAAGTACAAAACATAATTTTTAATCAATACTGAAAACAAGATTTACTATTCTTAAACTTGCCAACAGACAGCAGTCACTGGATCAGTATGACTCTATTCCAGGCTGACACTATGAAGTTCAATTTTCAATTTTAACCACAAACTATTTTTGATGCATAAAAGATAAACTTCCATCACTCAATTATCAAACTTGTTTGCTCTCTTTCTCTCTTCATTTTTGTCAATTTATGTCAGTATTTTATTTGACTTTAACTTATTTTAATCTATAAATAAGTTACCATAACACTGTTTCAAATCTTAACTATTCCTTGAAATAATTTATTTAAATATTGTTTTGTTTGCTAAAATAATGATACAATGAACTCTCTTAGTAGTAGACACCTTTCAGGATTAAGGAAATGTATGTTACTAAGAAGTGTTGGTTACTTGGAAAAATATATATTTTTTCAAATCATACTGTTTTTACAGTGTTTAATCTACCCAGTAGACTCACGATTTTACGGGGTGGTTGAGCGGAGAGGAAGCATGGATAATAGATATCATGGTTAGTACAAAAAATCCCTTTCTTCCAGTATACACTTAATGAATTAATGAAATAAGTTCTTTATTCAGTTGTTTTTTATCTGAGTGTTCTCTACTCTTTGCCGTTACTTTTTATCTGAGTGTTCTCTACTCTTTGCCGTTACTTTTTATCTGAGTGTTCTCTACTCTTTGCCGTTACTTTTCAGTACATGAATGCATTCATTCTGTTTGTAAAGTGTCATCCTGCTTCTCCAAATTTGTCAGGTCAGCATACATTCCTCAGCCTTCAGTACCTTGACTAGCTTTATCATTCTGCCTTTCCTTCTTTCTCTACCTCCTCATCTTTTTCGCTAGCAGCAGCGTCACTATTTCCTTGTCTCTGCCTGTCTCTCTCTCTCTCTCTCTCTCTGAGAGATTGCCACACCTGCGCACTGGGTGGCGATAACAGAAGAATGCATTCAGACGGTGTAGTGTATTGTTTGTGACATATTTAAATATAGCCATGGCAAGGCCGCAAACCAGTTGATCTATTCTCCCGTTAAATCGAGAGTCTACTGTATTAACCTGTATATTGTTGATATTAACTACTACAATCCAATTACTGAATTGTGCAGTATTATATGCAGGATGATTATGACAAGTGAATAAATATTGTATGTAGCTTATTGTGTAGATTGCATAATGCACAGAACATTACATACATGAAAAGAAATGTCAATAGTAGGTCATCTTACTCTAAGCCTATATGTGTGCACAAGGACAGATTATACTGATGGAACAATACTCGCTGAAGATTCAGGTGGAGGGATGGATATGACCCCGAAGTAACATCAGCATTGTCTCAGGCTATTTAAGAAACTTCTTTAGAGGGAGAAGAAAAGAATGCTCACACCTCGCTTGAGACAATGGCATTCCTGACATTCCCACATTAAAATATTGTAAATGACTTGTATTTTCAATTTTGGTCCGGTATATAGGTTTTTTTATGCATAAATATGCCTCTCTAACTTTGTTCATTTCCGTTATTGGAAAGTAGTTTTATCTGTAAAAGCAAATAATATTATGCTGGGTAAATTTAAATTGTCAGTTTTAAAGAAGAATTTGCTATTAAGAGGGGTCTGTCCTTGAAGCACCTGTACATTTTTGTTGTTTAAACTTTCCAAATGCAATTAAGTTTGAGTTTGATTAATTTATACCCTTTAATATAGACCATACTTAAAAAATTAAAAATGACTTTTAATGTTTAAAAGAAAAGAGTATTTTAAATATGTTTAAAATTACCATTTAAATAGTACATCTTAACAGCATACCTTTCTAGTTGCTTTCAACAGTATCTTCCAGAATGGCTGATATATTGCACTAATTTAAAGAAACTTCTTTTCACTTTGAGTTTCATTTTGTTACACATGGGAGAAGATACAAAAAAGAGGGAGATAACTTAATAAATAAGACTAACCAAATAGCTTTTACAGTAAAAAGATTACTTTTCATTCCTTAAATAGGGGCCACTAGACCTCAAGAAAATTGATTGTAACCGCACAATTCTGGGACCAAGGTTTAATTCTATCAGAACTATTCAGGAGTGATTGTGAAATGCTCTACATAACTTCCTAAAAGAACCAAAAGGAGAAAATGAAATTCTTAAAAACCCATACTAAACAAAGATAGGAAGAAACAAAATTAATTACAAGCACAGGAAATGAACAATGGATGATAATATTTTAATAATATTCTTAAGGTTTTCTCTTTTAGGGTGTGTAGTGTTTCATACTCCGTCCCGATGTGTTGAGTTAGAACAGAACCTAGGTTGGAGGATTGAGCTGTTCATAATCAATTTTCTTAAAAACGAAACCACTACCTCTTTCAGGGCCCCTACACAATAAATCAGACTGTCAGTCCTTATATTGACAGTGTGTATCAGTATTTACAACAAGACCATACAAAGTCAGTCTTCGCGTCATTATTTTTATCGATCTCTGCTCCTGCATGCGATGTGCAACAACATGGATAAGGAAAAGGTGTGTGCAGTTTGCCTGCAAATGAGACTGAAGGAAATACTGATGCGCACACAGTCAGTCTTACTGTCAGTCTCTCCTTGCTGGACTGATACTGATGTGAGCAGAAAATTTGAACATCATCAGTATTGCCCCTACATGATCAAACTGCCAGTATTAATTATTACTTTATTAATACAGTCTGACTGATTGTGTAGAGACCCTATTAGTCATGTAGCAGTCTATTGTAATAAATGAACTGGGTTCATTTAATAGTAAAAGCCATATTTTGTATGTTACTATCCTGATTTCCATGTATGACAACAGATTGTAAAGAAATTTTATCGAAATGACATATTTTAAGATATTTTTACATTTTAATTGAATAATCTACCAATAATTTCATGTAAACAAAATGGCCGATTATGATGTTAGTTTTAATAATAAACCATACAATAATATGGGATATCAAAAGGGTGGTGTGTTCCTATATAGCCACGGAAGGCACTGTTGGGGTGGAAAAAGCAAAATAATTTTTATTGAGTATTTAGTTTGCACAAAAGATAATGAAATGTTGAGTGTAATTATTCTATATGGAAAATTACTTATTCCAAGAAACAATATGAAGATTTTTTTTGTATCGTTCTTGTGAGTGCTAGTCAAAATAATGCTCCACTCTTGTCCTTGAAGCACCTTCTTTAAAGGGAGCTTATTTTAATGTATACAAGGGTGAATATGGCAAATTTACTTAATAATTAACTTTGTTGATTTTTTATGAACAAAACTCTAATAATGTTGAAATAAACCTAGATACATGTTCATTGTTAATTTCCAAATGTGTTTTATTTGATGTTCCCAGATGTAAACAAATGGCTAAACCTTGTGGCTAATTTTCTTTATAGCTATTAATAAAATAAGATGTTTTGAATTTGGGTTTCAGCGTTGTGAAGTTTTAAAAGTTGAATTTAGTTATTTCTTTAAATTGTATTGATTTTTTTATATCTACTTATACTTGAAAAGAAATTGTTGTGATATTCTTTCTGTTTTTGTACATATATCTTTGTATTGATTTATATAAATACATTAACATTTAATTATTTATTTTATTTATTTGATTTGATTTATTTTATGTGCATTTTCTGAATCAATTAGATCAGCCCAAGACTTATAATCTAACTTAAATCTAGAACAGAGACAACAAGCCGTCTTCGGCTGTTAATTCATCACTGTCCAAGGGAATAAATAGCCTCATTTCACTCATGATACATCTATCAGCCATACCAGGAATTAAACTTCGGGACCTTGAGCTCATTAGACAAACCAAGGTACCGACCGAGTTAATGTAACAGACAACATTTAATTATATTGGCATACCATGATTTATGACTGAAATATTATTAAACAACTAAATTGTCACTTTGTATATTAAAATATTCCCAAGTGTTATAGGTTCTAAATGAATTAATTGGTTCATTGCTATTACATTAAGCTATTGTGTAAATAAACACACAAAGTGACTATTTTTTTTAATAAAGAATGTGTTCATAAATAAAAATTATGGTGAAGTTAATTATTTTAATGATTTAAAGAAATAAGTATTTAATTTTAGTAATTTTTTTATCAACCACTAATGCTTCCATTTACTACTCAAAGACCAGCTTCACCAAATATTATGTGCAGGGATGTGTAATGTGCAATATGGGGCTCTGTTGTTGCACTTATTTAACATCAGAACAAGTGTTTTTCCAACACATTCTAGCATCATCTGTGATTTTACTTGGCTATTTCCTTTTGAACTTAGTGAAGACATCTTTAGTATAATTCTGGCAGGTTTGACTTGACTGATTAAATTATTAAAGTTGATTAAATAACTTTTGCAAAGTACAGATAAGGTCCTTTCTACCTTGATTCTCTAGTGATGCCGCCATAGTCCAGGTGGTGTTTTACTTTCTTGCTGAAGGGGACTGACGTACCTCGAAAAAGTTTTAATTGTGAACTTTGGAGACCTACAATTTTTCTTGCTCGCACTTCTATCTTCTTCCCAATATTTTATCACTTTCACATAATTTTTAGAAATATTTTTTACTGCAAGATAACACACAAAAAAGACTAATATATTAATTTAAAAAGTATGAGAAATATAAATGCAACTTTTTCTCTCAAGATGTCAAATATTTCTGAAAATAAGGTGTATCTATGAAAGTGGGAAAAGAGTAAATGAGAAAACAAGTTAGTTTACCATCAATGCTTAAAACTAATTGGCTTTCTTTCTTTTTAATTAAAATACTTCCCTCTTAATTCCCCCCCATATTTCTTATTCATCCAAGGCAATTATTTATTTTAAATGTATATTGTCAAATGGAGCAAACTCTTTTGGGAAAACCTATCAAAAACTATTTTCAATGACGTACTAGAAACCACTCAGTATAGTTAAGATTCTAAACATATTTTTATCTGTATTAGATATAGTTTCTAATAGGGGGGTACTAATGTGGATACCAATGAATCGCTATCGGGCATTTATTGGTGCATCGTCGATTACTAGTTTTTTTTATAGTAAAATTTAAAGTACAATTTTTAGTGATCATATCGCAAGAAAACGCTTATATAATGGGTTATGGGCTATAGAAATATAACTTCATAACATTGATGAAACTAAAAATCTAGTTCCAACTTTTGCCAGTTGTGCAAAGATTAATCACCGGCTATGCAAGATTAATCAAAAATTAAGATTATCAAAGCTTTAACTGTTGACTTTTAAATAAAATCTTTTTGTATTAATTACACAATGGTTATTCTCTTAAGCATATATACATCCCATTAGCTATTAATAAATAATCGATAATGTGGATTAATCAATGTAAATAATTGTATCATGAACAATTATTTTAAACAATCGGTACACCTCTAGTTTCTAATATTGAAACTTCATACACACTTGTATAAAAGCTTATCAAGTGCAAATGATCACATGTAAATGCCAGGCCAATCAAAACATGTGTGACTAGCCAAGATGCTTTTTGAAAAATATCAACCTACCAACTAAAGAAACTTCCTTCACCTCTGACAAGACATCTTGTGAATGTGGGGAATGCCAGGCTCTCCACCGTGGTTCGGATTCCACGTTAAACTGTAGGTCCTTCATTTCATCTCACAATCACTCTACCATTACACGTTAGCGTAGGTGCGTATAACCCGAACGGGTAGTAAGACGCGGTGCTAATAATAATAATAATAATAATAACTAAAGAAACAAAAAAACTTAAAGAAAGAGCTATCAATTGAACGCTAACCACAGACATTGCTTAATAAATTGATCTCCACACAAACATCCAGGCAACATTTAAATGATTATTGGCAATTTATGCCCAAAAAGTTTTTTTTTTTCCCTTATGCTCAGTATTCAAGGGTACTATTGGCATTTTTCAACAGATAAAATGTTGATCACTTGTCTATGTAGATTGCCAGTCATCAATATGTAAATATGTCAAATAAAATAATGATGCACATACCTTCAATTTTCAGAATATGATATCTAGATGGAGAACTCCTCACTAAAAACCATAAATAATAGCTCCGGCTTTTTGATTCTTACACACTTTCAAACTTAAACAGATGTTTTTGGGATTAATATCAGGCTCACACTCGCAACAAGTTAGATTCAATTAATTAATTAGCTATATTCTTAAAAACTCCATGAAAATACATTTTTATGTTTTAACAGCATATTTAAAAATCAGTTATTTGTTCAATTTACAATATAAACAGAGCCAAATAAAGATAACTTTATTAGAAAAAAAAACTTTGCTAATTATGAACATATCATGTGTATTTATTAATCTTGAAGAAAGTAAGAAAACACACACACAAATATGTTCACATACAATTTTATGAATAAAGTATTTATGTAAATTATTTCATACCTACAAAATTATCAAAGGAGTGCTTAAAACATATAAAAGAGATCTTAATGTAACTACATTGTCCTGACCCAGAAATCAAGATATATTTGATTTGAACAATGCAAATGCTAAATAAATACACATGTTATAATGTGGTGAAGAAAAAATTAAAAGGTATAACACACAAGCGGAGCTAAGTTATTTTAGTGCTATGAATTTTAGTACCCATTTAGTTTACATACAAATATCACTAGATAATGACATTTAGAGTTCTAAATAAATGTACCAGCATTTAATTTGAATAATGATTAAAAATTGCCAACCCAAAATCCACTCATAAGGCATCCTAACGGGATTGAATCTTAGCTTTCTAGAGAAAAAAAAAGAAAAAATCAATAGAGGGCTTACTTGTAATAGGTCGTCGATGTCACCACCAGCAAAACACAATTGCTTCTAAAATAACTTTTAAAAGTGTATCAATGAATTCATTTTAACATTTATTTGTCATAGTTAATTTGTGCCTCACAATTTGACAGCTTTTTACTGGATTAATAATCTGATAATAAGTAGTGAACTGCATTTATTTAAAAATTAATAGCAACAAGCAATCACAATATTTCATACACACTTTCTATTATCTCAAAACTAATACACTTTAATGGTTAATACATATATAATACTCAATATTCAGTGGACAGTTAATTTTCTCTTTTGAAGATATCTTACAATTGTTTGTATAAGCTTAAATTCAAATATATATTTGGAAGAAAGTTATTAAATTTGGTATATACAATCATTTGTGTAATTAACTGTGTACCTAACATGTTTGCTGTAACTATTATCAGTGCTACTAGTTACACTTTGTTGGTAGGTAGGTCTATAAAGTTTCCAATGACATGAAACAAGGTTCATTCTTCACCATATCCTATTGCTTTTAAACATGTGCTCTTGATAGTGGATCCATTTAATATAGTAGTGTTAGGCATTTCTTCTGAACAACATTGCCCAGTTAACACCCAAGGTCAGCCTTGTTCTCTCTGGTTTAAATTTATGTTGACTAGTAGCCAATGTCCTGCAAATAAATATTTGTTTAAAAATCATACACAATAATTATGTCCTCAGTGAGACATAGGCTTCCCCTTTATTAGAGATTTTTTTCATCATGCATTTAATGAACCTCTTAATTAATATTTTACTTTCCACCCATTACTGTTTCCAGCCTATGGCCTGAGTAATCTTTTTTTTAAGTCATATTTTCCATTATCGGCTTGCTAGGCCTGTAGCTTCATATGCCCTATAATCTAACTTAAGACTAGGACAGCCACAACATCCAGTCCTCTGCTTTAATATATAAATGTGAAAGGGTAAATCCATTATTGCACCAAGTATAAATTTTCGGCCATGCCAGGAATCTAACCTAGGAACCTTAGCTCAGTAGGAAAACACACTACTGACTAAGCAAAGGCATCGGACTGTTGATTAATATAGGGTGGCACAATATAATTAACGCCTCATTACGTTCAATGTTATACCTAGTCAGCACATGATTTAATCATAAATAAAAAAATATAGTTGCTTACATGATAAAACTGTGTTTTCTTAAAAGCAATTTTTCCCCTCATTTGTAGTGAAATCATTTCTTACAAACTTATTTTGATAAACTAATATTGTATGTGATAAATACATCCTAACCAGTTTTTATAAAATAATGCATAGATATGTAAGGAACAAAAATAAACTTATTTAATTATTATTTTCTACAAGCATCCCCTCATCGGTAAGATGTTGGTTATATTTGCAATTATTTTTACAATTTTGGCTGGCTACATCTTCACAAATTTAACCAAACAGACTAATCTTTTGTAAAAATTGTATTTTGTAAAATACTTGATCATAAAAGAATATTTGTTTTAAAAGTTGTTTTTTTCATCCACACTGCTACTAACACAAGTGATTAGCTGACCAAACAGATATTACCTTTATTTCACATCTTGGTCCAGAAAATCCCGATGAACAGTAGCAAATCATTTCTTCAAGTTCTCCATATACCAGGCATTTCCCAGCATTTAAACATATATTTATCTTACAGTAGCCTCTCTCACAGAACTCTCCTGAAAAATTTGACAGTTGGTTAGTTTCCTTACAAAACCTTAAATATGGTTTTTAAACTTTTCTTTTAAGTTTTTCTAAGGGAAACCTAATCTTGTCTTTTTAATTTTTGATCAAAGAGGGAGCTATAGGAAAATTATTCAAAGAATGGTTGGCTCAAATCTTTTAAAGCATAGGTCTTAACTTAAGAACTGGCTATTCTTAAAATAAGTATAAACTTCTTAGATCATGCTTCACATATTTTACTTTGTTTTAAAATAGATTGTTTCTTTTCTGGTATATAAGTTAAGTATTAATTTTTTCATTCATTTGAGGTATTTAACATGCACTTTCTGAACTGATTGATTATATCAGCACACAACTTACAAACTAACTTAAATCTATAACAGACACAAAACCTGTCCCTCTGCTATTAATTCATCACTCTGAACAAGGAAGCCAACATTTTACCAATGATAACAGTTTCAGCCTTGCCAGAAATCAAACCCGGAACCCTTATCTCAATAAACAGACACACTTCCGACTGAGCTAAGGTGTTGGGACTATATGACTCCATAACAAAATTAATTGTTTATATAATAGTTTATTTGGAATAGAGCACTAGGCTAAATCGTTGTTTAAATTAGGAGGGATAGCCAGCACACTTAACTTGGTGATACTTGAGTAGAAATTGTTTAGATAGAACACTAGAAAAAACACACCTTTTTAAGGACAAGCTTTCACTCTCACAGACAGCTTCATCAGGTCAAGATTGTTGACTGATGATGCTCTTGTTTGAACCGTAAGGTTGACAGTCCATAGTTGACTGTTTTTCAGTTATATCACTGTATAGATGGCAGCACTATGAATTTCTGATAAAACTATTCAATTTCATTTTGGAGATAGATTACTTCAGATTTCTGGACAAAATCTGCCTACAAATTAAAGGTACGGCCATGGAAACGTGCATGGCCCCCTCATATGCAAACTTGTATATGGGGAGAGTGGAACGTATGTTGCTGGGCAGACAACCGCTACAGCCCCTTTGTTGGTTCAGATACATTGATGATATCTTAATGATCTGAACCAGCACCACTCAGCAACTCGAGTCCTTCCTGGCAGACCTCAACAAATTTTTACCACTAGGATTTACCTGGAAAACATCCACATCCAGCATTACTTTTCTGGATGTAGACATCACACTCCATCTGGGACACCTTAAAAAACAGTGCACACCAAGGAAACAAACCAGCAACAATACCTTCACTATGACAGCTGCCACCCTATGAGCACAAAGAGATCACTCCCACATAGCATAGCCATTAGAGCCAAAAGAATTTTCTCCGACCACAATGACCTTTTACAATACAATAAAAAACTGCAACATGCTTTTATGAACAGAGGCTACCCCAAAGCACTGGTGTGTAGTCAAATACATAGAGCTCTAAATAGCAGACCCACAACATCATCCCTCTGGTCACTACATACCACCCTGGACTCCACAAACTCCACAATATCTTAAAAACAGATTTCACCATACTGCAATCATCCACCACTACACAACATCTCTTCAAGGAGCCTCCAAAAGTAACCTATAAACAACCTGCCAATCTACGCAACTAACTTGTAAAACCCATACTGCCGGACCCCACTATTCAACCTGAACCCAAACAAATAGGTTAATTTCCCTGCAACCGCACCCCTGCAAAGCCTGCCTCATACATAAACCGGCAAATTCATTCTCCAGCAACATAGTTAAAATAAATTATCCTATAAAAGGCCACCATACTTGTGATTCTGAAAACCTAATCTACCAACTGGAATGCAACCAGTGCCAAGCACAATACATTGTTCTCACAAAAGAAACACTAAGAAGGAGAATGAATGGTCATTGGCATGACACAAAAATGAAAAATAAAGATAAGCCCGTAGCATCACATGCTGAATCCCATAATCTGGACTTGAATCACTGTTACACAACCAAGGTGGTCAAATCCCTGAACAAAGACATATGCAACCCTTCACAACTAAGGATATAGGAACTGGCCCATCAATATCTTATCAAATCCAGACAAGTCCCTACCTCAAACTTAGGTAATTCCTCTCCTTCCTGCCAGCACACTTATTATTAAATTCAATGTCACAATAATAATACAATATTTAAGACCATTTTTAGTTTTTATATCGATCTATTTATTCATAGTGCTGCCATCTATACAGTGATATAACTGAAAAACAGTCAACCTTACGGTTCAACCAAGAGCATCATCAGTCTACTATCTTGACCTGATAAAGCTGTCTGTGAGAGTGAAAGCTTGTCCTTAAAACTGTGTGTGTGTTTTTTCTAGTGTGCTGGCTATCCCTCCTAATTTAAACCATTATAGATTAGTTTGGAACCGACAAATTAAAAACTGATGGATTAGAGCTGAAACCAATACATTTTGAAATCAACCTGTCACAGACATTTGTTCGCTCAAATAAAGCTAGAAAAATTTAAAACTAGATCATATTTATCATTACCCGAGTTAAGTTTCTATTGATTAGCCAACTACCCGCAATGCATTCCTTATTTCAAATATGATCTCTCACATGTGCCATGAAAACACAGTATACATATAGTAGGTGTCCTTAGTTAAACAAATTTTAAGAGTTACAAATACCTAAATCCAGCTCTGATTAGATAACTTAATCATTCCTGTCCTCACCTTCTCTGTTTTCTGCACATATGCATAGTGCTGGTCTATTTTGAGGTCCACGTAGACATGTTCCACCTGCCTGGCAAGGGTTGGGCAGACATGGATCTACTTTAGGGCTATAGACAAACAAGGACAAATAATGTACTTTTATTAAAACAGACTTTTGAGCTGACTGGTCAACAGGGTGGAGTTTGAGAATGGTTTTACTCTCTTCTTGGTTCCATTTATTTGTCGCTATTTGAATTACCTGTACTTTTTCCCATTTTAACACTTTTAATATAAATTAATCCAGATATCCGTATATCATTTATTGTCTTAGTTTGGTTTGGCCACAGAAACTGATTGCTCTGTCTACAGAGTCCTGATCTTTATGTCCTTAGTCTGCATCACTCCGAAGAAGTTGGATAAACTGTAACTTTTTAAGGACTAGTCCTTAGAACTTGCATCAAAATGAACACACATGACAACAACAAAAATCTGTAGCTATGGAAACACATACAAAATGAAATGTCAGTTTTATGCATAGAAGGTACATTATATTGATTGTGAATGGACTTGGCCTACCTTTAAATTACATCCTGGGCATTTTCTTAAAAAAAAGTTATTGTTTTTGTTTCTTTATTTGGTTAGCTGAGCTTCCTCTTTGTTATTATTTTCTTCCTAAAGGTTGCTGGACGAAGTCTCTAACTTTCTCTTAGGTTGGCATGGTCACATGTTTAAGAATATGGATTGTGTAAATGGGATTAAAATTGCTAAGGAGTGCATAAATACAGAGCTTACAGACTGCAGATGAAGCTTAAGGTGTGGTCGCATAGCTACTAATACACAGTAAAAATGACTGATTTGCGACCAAAATTCTAGATGAACCAATATATATATTATTATTATGACTGCATGGACACTTTTATAAATTGATTATAAATTGATATTGAATTATATAATTAATTTTTTATGCATATATTTTTAAAATTAACTCATAAAAAGCATTTTTGAAAATGGTTGGATTAAAAAAACCCATCTTTAGCACAGTAATCCTTTTGTTCGCTTGACAGGACAACACTAATGGCCTTGAAACTTGTCCAGAGGACCAGTTAGTATATTTAGGATGTATTTTTTTCTGAATCTTTAAAAAAAATCTTTGAAAGCTAGAAAATGAACCTACATCAATATTATTTCATAAAATATATAATTTAAAATAAATTTTTCAATGGGGATTTTTAACGTGCAATTTATGAAAACAAGGATTATATCTGCACATGACTTACAAACTAGCTTTTAGCTATGACACACATAACAGTTTACTAAAGTTAAAATAACGACTACTGGTATCGAAAGCCGGACCCTTAGCATAGTAAACACAAGTGCTATCGACATAGCCAAAGTGTCGGTTAAACTATAAAGAGAAATGTATTACGTTAAATATGACAAACAACTTTAAATACATGTTAAAAAAATAATGATAAAAGCATAGCAGTGGGTAAATAATATTCACTACCAAAATTGGATTAAATTGGAATGTTGCACAAGTTGACGCATCTTATGAGACTCGACACACAGAGTATTAATTATATACATTTATTTTATATTTTTCTAAAAAACACAGTTAATTTTATACTTCTATAGTAATTCACTTTTTGGGGTCAGCGTAGCCTTTCAAATTGTTTGGAAACTATATACTACCCGTCAAGTAGACCAGGGTTGGACTGGGTCCTCTAAAAGGGTGTGAAACTTGTATTTTTAGAGGACGTAAAATATTTTGAAGAGCCCAACAAAATGTACCTATTTACTGTAAAATAATTATACAAGTGCTGGTAGAATTCACTAATATTCATTAATAATAAAAATATTGGTAGGTTCAGCAAGGACTTTTTTGTTTTCCCCATGTGTCTCAAAGCATTGTTTAATATTGTGAATTGCATAGGCTATGTTCAATAAATATAGTATAGATTCATGAACTAGGTGAATTTTATTTCACAAAAGTGAAAAAACATCAATCATATAAGGAACAAATTGTACAAGATATTATGCTATATCCTTGGCAAGGATCCTCGGACTATTTGGATACAGCCTGTCTCACCAACATCCATCCTGAGCAAACTGGGTTTGTATAGGAAAAAAGGAAGTGGTGACATCACACACCCAATTACCCTAATTAAACCTGACTTGAATCACAACTGAATACAAGTCCCTTCAAAGCAACACATTACAAATTAAATTCTAATTTTCACGCCAAGGCCAAACTTTTAAACATTTTAAATTTTGAAATTATTAAATGAATTCAACTTTACATATTCAAATACTGAGATCGTAACACAACTCCCTCCCCCTCCCTGGAATAAGTTTTGATCACAAAGTCTCTCTCACCCTTTTCGATTTCTAATTTCTCTAATTTACTTACTGTGACTAGTAATATTAAATTAACATTATATGTATTATTATGTTATGTATGGGATCTATTTAGCCTCCTTTCATTAATATAATTATTATATTTACATCACCCAACGAAAATACTGTTTACTTGTCATATGGACAAAAAAAAGTATGGTAGTCGAAAGTTTAGATAAAGATGATTATTTCTGGAAAATTGATATGGCATCCAAATTAACTAGATTTTGTTTTAATTGCATATTTCCAGAGCTAATAGATCCTAAGCACACCAGAGCAATGAAAATAAGAAATCCAAAATATATTTTGAATGCACAAAAGACTAAACAAAGTAGCCAAAGATTTTAGAAACTGTCGCTAAAATACAATTTTTGATTAAAAATGTATAATATTGTAATATATTGAAAAAATGTTTTATTATAATGGCTACTAGATATTTATATATGTTCATGCAGTAAAAGTCGCAACTCCAAATTGTTCATAGTGGAAATTGGCTGTTTTATCCATGTTCCTTAGCGTGTTAGAACTAATTGCAGAGGCAACGCCACATCAAACAAGAGTTAGTAAGTTCCGACTCGATGTGGTACTTGCACAAATAGGTGTATTTTTTTTGTCACAGAAATTAATTTATTCATTTGGAAGAACTGGACTCTAATTTATTCCACAACACAATGCAGTCCATGAGCCAAACTTTTAAGATGGATATCAGGATAGAACAACTTCAAAGCACTTAAGGTTTTCATTATATATGCCGTGGTAACCAATTATAACTCCAGGGCCTTTTCTACGTGAGCTCAACTAGGTCACACACTTTCAATTCATCATTCACAAATCTTGCAACATGATATGCATGTTCCAGCACTTCTCAGTAAATCAAATATGGTTTGGAAATATCTTTAGGATCTATCTTACCTACCACAAGGTTCACAACAAAAATCCGTTATTTCATCTACAGCAACCCATATGAAAGCATCTCCCATGTAGTTTATTATTCTTTCCATTGTTTCTTCATAATATATATGCAGATAATTATTTCTGGGTATTGATTGATCAGGAATTTGTCGCTTTCATAAGTGTCACAAGAAGGATGCAAATTCAGGCCCTTGGAATAAAACATGGAATGTTCGCAGTGACCATTGCACTACACAAGTCCTTACATAATTAGTTTCTTTAACCGAAAGGAAGGCACCTGCATCTTTGTTAAAAAAAAAAGGATTTTTCGAATAACCCGTTTTTTTTTTTACTTACAAAGTGTGTGCCGCACATGTTGCTCCAATTGTGATTTTAATGGAACGTCCCATATTTTTGTTGCAAGCTTGACACATTATAACTCTACTGTCGGTTGGGAAGGAGTTGTTAATTCCCAGTCCATTAGTTTAATTTTGTATTCAGCAAGACTCACCTGGTGTTATGGTGAACAAAATAAAATATCTTATGGTAGCTTATTGTTAGACTTTCACTTTCAACCGGTCATGTTAAACTAAAATCATATGGCGTTGCCTGTGAGTCTTCAAAGATTTGTTAAAAATAGGCTAACTAAGAAGCTAATTTTAAATTTAAAAATTAGGCTTCGGGGTGCATTCAGACCCCCTTCCATCCACCTATGTTAAAAATTTCAGATCTCTTCGTGCTGTACATTTGGTTGGGCATCGCACACAAACAAACACACACAGACAAACAAATACAGGCAGGCAAACACTTCCTTTTATTATTTTATATATAGGAACAAAGCTTATTAAATGTAGCCTTTATTCAAACACTTTGTAAGCCTAAAACTTCAGGTAGAGGCAGCCAACCGGTTTCTGCTTTGTTTGTCATTCAGAATACAAAAAACCAACCGACCAAAATAGTGACACATGCCAGGGTATGGAAGGTAATAAAGTGGTGGGGGTATTTGCTCTCCTCAAGCAGGTACTCAGTTCGAGAAGGAAGATAAGACCCAAAAGGGAATTTGGTCTTCTATTCTGCTGCACATTAAGAAGTAGTTTTACAAAGCCTACCTGTGTGTTACAGCATGGGTGTGAGCTCTGTGTCTTACACGAACTGTATGATGCACAGCATCCCTTTGATATTGGCCTACTTGGGGTTGAGTATTATCTGGAATACAAGAGATAATATTTAAACTCCTTATTGTGTCATCAAGTTATGCTACACTTGGCCACTAGGTAGTGTAAGTGAGTGAGGCAAGCAAGCAGATTGACATATAAAATGCTGTATACAATGTTCTACATTCTAAAAACATTTGTTTGCTTTTTTGCATAATAATACTAATCTATCAGAACAAAACAATTAAAAGGAGGTAGATAAATATTTGTCAAAACACATTTTGAATAGTTAGGATTCAACAAGATAAGCAGAAAGATATGTTTAATAAACAAAACTTATTGCTTTACTGATTGGTTTGGTTAAATTTTTGAAAACAATTAATATGTAATGGAAGGGGACGCAAGAAAAAGCCAGTATTGTTTTCAGTTTTTATGGCAAAACATTTTTTGGCCAAAATAAATACATTATTGCTCCAGTACAAACAAAGAGTAATTTTCTTCACATGTTCATATCAACAGTTCCTGAATATCTGTCATAAGCATGGCAGCATTATCTAACAAACATTTTATATTAAGAGAAAAAGTTGTCATTAGATCTAATAACACCCTTAACATATTTAAAAAAAGTGAGGTCATCATATGAAGAAAATTAAATTCCATGTTTGTACTGGAGCAATATTTTATTTATTTTGGCCAACAGATGTTTTGCCATAAAAACTGCAAAAACACTTGCCTTTTCTCGCGTCCCCTTTCATTCCACCTTAATGAACCAATATGAGCACAAAGTAATTCTAGACATTTATTCCTAAACCTATTGTGTATGTTCATCTTTACAATAATATGCGCGCTCATACAATTGTAGTTGTAATATTGGCAGCAAAAAGCCAACTACCGAGATAATGGTGGCTGCGTTATCTGATGGCTCGTGATCTTAATTGATCACATACTCTGCCTTAAAATATCAGTGAATATTGACCCTGGGCACGGGACAATTTTTGGATAGCTCAGTGGTTAGAGCATTGGAATATTATTAAGCCAAAGGTCCTCGGTTCGACTGCCGTGTTCAGGTATCATTTTTCCATTTAAATAATAAAATGTATAATGTTTTCACTTGACTTGAGTTGAACCTGTGAAATATTGCTGTGTACTCTGGCAGCTAGGATCCGCAGTGCTGTTCCACTCGGCTGCTGTACACAGGGTGACCAACAGGTGACTCTCACTCTCAGGTACGGAGTAACCCTCATCACACATGTAGCGGCACACAGAACCCTCTGGCAGTAGGTCAGATGACACACTGCCATCTGGTGTGTGGCAGCTCAGTCGACCATGACTAGGGCTCATGGGCAGAGGACAGTCTGTCGTCACTGCACAGACCACACACTACAACTAGATTTCATCGAATGTACTAGTTGATAATATAACACAAACTATAGGTACATATTTTCACTAAACTATTTAATTAGACTCCAGAGGGCGATTAGGTTCACTCGGGCCCTGAGTCTCACTAAAACTTGAATGCAGTCTTGAATATAGTACAAACTTCAAGAGCATGATTAAATTTAAATACTGTTTGGATTTTTTTTTTCAAAGAACAAACCTATACACTATCAAATTATATTTTATGACAAATGTGTTTTACAGGTCTTGACTTAGTATTTCGATAAGAATAAGGGATATAAATTACAGTACTACCTTAGAGCAATTTATTTAATAAAGTTAATGTGTGTTCCTGAAACTTAAAAGAAAGATTTTAGTTATTCTGAAAAGTGAAAATTATGTATGTGAGAAATCTATTGAACAAACTATTTAGAAAATTGTGTTGGGGTTGCATCGGGCAGTGTAACTGTTATGTTAGTTTTTGGAGGGAAGGGGTAGAGGGGCGGGAGCTGTTCAATCTGCCTAAGTGTCTCTTGTATGTTTTTTACCATAATTGTTTTCATGGGAGAAGCTTCGACTAAAATAGATAATTAGAACGAAACTCATTTGTCATTCAATCTTTTAAAGGGGATTTGTGTCTTAAAATTTAGTCTTGAATCAGCTTTCAGCACATTTCTTCAAACTTCCCTGCCACATGAGCAGAATATCACTGTTTCAACTGTTGAACAGTTGTGGCTCGTGTATATGCACTGCGGAACTGTAGTACCCCCTATTTCCACTTGATAATATCGATAACGTTTAATATAATGAGTCCTTTTTTCTTTAATTCTTTCTTTATTTTTGTAGTACAATATATATTCCTTAAGATTAATGTCAGTACTTAAGTAGCCATCCCCCAGTTTATGAAAAATATACAAAAATCTTTGTATGAAACTGTGCCCTTCACAGTGCCAGCGATGTAGTGTTTGAATGTTGTGCGCATGCACACATAGGAGGGGGTGGGGAGGAAGGCGGGACTGCCAGGTAGAGAGAGCACTGTTGCTCTTGCAGTGCCAGCTATGGCGTGATGGCGAAAGGAAGTTTTTTTTCACTCAGCGTGCGTTTTGCTTAAAAACCGTGTACCATATTCTTGAATGTGATAAAGTGTAGAAGAGTGTAGAATTATATTATAATTCTGCTTCCAGCTATTCTATTTGATTCATTTTTTTTTGTTCTTTTATTTAACAGAAAGACTAAATGCACTTGCAGTAATTTCAATGGAGAAAAATATCCTCAATTGTCATCTAGAGATCAAGGAGGAAATTATTGAACTTTTTGCGCAAATTGAAACAAGAAGAATGTATTTCATTTTTAAATGAATAGATCAAGCTTGAAATGTAACAATTTAAGTTAAAGTAGGTAAAAAATGTTTGTTTTTTTTGTTAAGATTCATCAAGTTCCTGAATACAGTTTATTTTTATAATTTTTTTTCCCTTTTACACAATTTTAAAACAAAGGCTAAAAAAATTTCTGGAGCAGCACCCCCACTAATTTTAGCTATGAGCCGCCAATGCTGTTGAATTCTAAGTATACTTAGGAAATTTCAAATGTCTGCTGTTAAAACACTTTTAATAAATACAAACCTATAATTTGTGTGTTAGTTGTAGTAGTTATTCTTCTTACTAGTGTGTATTTATTTTATTCCGAAAATTAAACCTGTAACTAATATCTAAATTGAAGGCAGTTTTTTTTTACATATTTATTGAAATAATAAACTGCCATAAAACTATATTTGTAAACAATATTTTTAATAAGGTAATTATTAAGTGATATTAATTTTGAAGGCACCAATTCACTGTCATAGAGACAAAGAGTGGAGGATTGTGTCAACAAATAACCAATATTTGGTATTTCCTGAACGTTCCGCAACCTATATTTTTTTAAACTGTGAGAGTCAAGAAAATAATTTATCTGACATGAAGACAGTGGAGATATTGGGCGAATAGTCATTTATGAGTGAATACGGGTGAAGCTTGGACATTGTAGCTATCGGAAAAAAACCCAACTCATCCTAAGTATGGCTCAAGCCCTGTGTTGATTATATTAAACAATTTAAGCTTCTTATGGTAATGAATCAAATAGCCAAAGCTATTATTTATGCTTTTTAGTGAGGATTACTCCATCTAGATATCATATTCTGAAAATTGAAGAATGGCACCTGGACATGAGAATCTAATCCGGGACCTTTGGCTTAGTACGCCAATGGTCTTACTACTGAGCTATCCAGGATTCGTCTCGTGCCCATGGTCATTCTTCACTCATATTCTAAGGTAACCTCGAATAAATGAAAATTGTTTTAAAAGTTTGTCTCAACAAGTTCATTTACTCTCTTGTCTGATAAAAATGTGGCAGTGAAAACGAAGAGTATAACTATCTATCAATCCTTTAGAAAAAAATAATTTAAAAAAACAAAATACATTTATATGTCTTAAACATCTCATCTCAAGGATTAAATTCTTTGAGTAAAATCCAGATAAAAAGGAGCTCCACACAAAGCTAAATAATAAATACAAAAACACAAAGATCTTAGTGACATCTGAAATATTAAGTTCCCTTTACAGTGAATATCCTGACAATTCTTAATACTATGAATATAAGATCCAGCACACATGAATAATAAAGCCTTAAATAAAGCACGAGTTTAAAGATGAAAAAAGCTAATTTTTCTTACCCTATTGCCAAAATTCTCATTATTAAACCTAGTTGTCTTAAAGTAGATAAAGCAATGATTTTCCTTAGATCATACTCATAATTGGTATGTTTAAAAAATTTCAAAACCAGTTAGCTTCAATAATGATAATTTAAGTTCTTATCCTTTTGAGTACTACTTCTTTCCAATTAGTGTGTATACATGTATAGGTATATTTATTTATCTTTTAACTATATTTAAAATCATGGCTATTATTGGCTTAAACTAAGGGATTAGGAAGCGAAAATTTTCAGGAAGTGCCTTAGCATTATTGTGGAAAGAGTGAGAAAAGCGGCATGCAGAGATTTGCTGGTAATCCAGTCTGTAGTGAAACTGACACTTTAGACTGTGTGAGCATCTCTTCAGGTTTTGTCTACTTCTTTGTTTCTTTTACAGTAGGACCCAGACTATCCAAAGACCGGTTCTTCAACTTATTGCAGCAGCGGTTTTCGTTTAAATTGGCCAAAATAATTTTTTTATAACCTTTGTCTAGCTTGTAACGGTTTTTTATGTGGAATATAAATTACCTTTAAGAAGTACAAAGATTTATTTTTATGTTGTGTTGTTAATAAATACATACATAATATGTTTTGTGATGTACTAATATATAAGTTATAGCCTTTAAAGTACTATATTTTCAATACAATCTTTTATTAGTTTTTTTTCCTTCATATAATGAATTAGAATTTTTGACTATGGACTAACCTAGGTCCTAATTAAGCCAGATAATCAAGGTTTTATTGTACTACAAGTCAAAGGAGTCGGTCACATTGTGCCTCAAAGAATGGCATTTCATATTTTGTGCACGTTTTCAATTAGTATAATTTTTTAGGATTATCTAAAAGTTTCTGAAATACCTACAATAAAAAACTAGGTATATTTAGTGAAATTTTGTAACCGGAAAAAAAAAGTGTCAATCTACCTGAGCATTGTGGCAGTGGATTGGTCCACATGAGTTGATCCCCACACGCTGTAACATTGTGCCCACGAAGTTGGTAACCTTGGTGACATACAAGCTCACATTCAGAACCCCATACGTTTCCTCGGGAACAATGAGCATCCACATATTTTGGCAACATCAAAGGAGGACACTTTCTCACTGCAAAAAGAACGTTGGCTTTTAAACATAATACCAATATGTATGCAATGGTAAAACATCCTGCTGATTTTTATATATATTTTCACTGTGTGGTCTGCTGCAAACATGAACTAGATGTATTCATACCTAGCACTGTGTAGCGGTATTGGCATTGCTGCAGTTGTTTGTGGTTGTAGAGGGCTCTGCCTGCCACCACGTGACTCCCTTCGGTGATGATGGAGCCAGGTCTAGGCCCATACAGATATTCCCATTTTGCTCCAGGGACTCTGGGCCTGAGCGATAAAAAGGGGAATTAACACGCTAGCCCTTTTTATGTAAATATTAGCCTAGGTGATACATCACTGACTCAATTGTTTTTATAAGAATAGTTTAAGTAAAGTTAAGAGTCCAATAAAATTACTGGGTTCCATATGCAAGTATATTGGGGAATATAAAATCCCCTAGTGGAGCTACAACCCAATTCTTCTGAGCCAAACTGGCAAAGTTTTTCTTAATTGAACATCTTTATCCAAAGTTACTTACTTAATTTAAGAACGTGTGGGCACAGGTAATAGAAATTGCACCTGCATTTGTTTAAAACGAGAAAGGAAATCCAAACTAGCAGTTGGTCTGGGCAGGGATTAATTTTGATATTGTTAGGAGCGTCTTACCTTGTTGGGTTATACTATGGTCTATGACCCTAACTATACCAGAGGTCGGCAACCTACAGCATGCATTCCAAGAGTGGCACGCTGAGCAATTTGGATTAAAAAAAACTTTTTTTTTATTTGAGATCATTGATGTGAGTACTAATTTTAATAACATGTTTTAAGTTTAAATGATTCAATTGTTAATGTCTTCAGAACTTAAATTTTGCAAAAAACATAACTTTTGGATCTATTCTGGTTTATCTAATTTATA
Organism: Timema poppense; assembly: GCA_902141375.1. Lineage (NCBI taxonomy): Eukaryota > Metazoa > Arthropoda > Insecta > Phasmatodea > Timematidae > Timema > Timema poppense. The sequence continues at coordinate 17,761 of CABFOV010001797.1, read as the reverse complement.
ATAAAATATTAAATATTCCAGAAATAGTACCTAGTTATTTGATGTATTCAAATTAAAAACATGTTGTTACATTTACATTTTACAAGTTCAACTTAATTTTTTTAAATAGTTACACTGGTTAAATAGTATAAAAATATAAATGATTTGGGTGTGTTTATGTTGGTTGGCACGCTGAGCAACTTTGCAAAAATACTTCGGCACAACACTACAAGGTTGCTGCCCTGTAAGTTCTACCATAGTAGAATAATAAATGATAAGTTTGCAGTGTAAATGAAGGGTACAAAAGTGACATTCATTGATGTAATTCTATACTAACAAGTTAAGATTAACTTGCCTGAAATGTTGGCACCTTATCAGAACTCTATCAAACTATTTGATTCAGTTCTGGCTCCAAGTTGCTTCAAGACCTATAGGTTCCCTCGGAAAGTGAATCCAGTGCTCCTCTATAAGGTACCAGGCCATAATCTGACACACTACCCACGTATTCAGCTTAGAAATAACAGTATACCTGTGTTTACATTTCTTCAGCTTGGAGTGTGGCATAAAGACAAAGTCTGTCCCCCTGCTGGCCACCACCGTTCTATCCACCGGACAGCGGACGCAGACTTGATCTTCAACTGAGGCGTCTTGAACCGCGTAGCCTGCAAAATTTACAGTGCTGGCAAACCTCACTTTCCCATTAACAATGGTGTTATGTAGTCAGTTCGAGTGAAACTGTTGTTGGTTGTCTGCGGATGTCGCTTTGATACCTACAATTTGTACTGAATTTTTTAGGACAAGATTATGACATCCTGACTTGTGGTCAACATAAATCAGATATCATAATCATGAGCAGTTTCCAGCCACTGGCTGGGTCTGTTTGGAACATGAGCCTCTCCACCGCCTCCTTTCCTCCCACCACCTCTCTCCCTCCACCTTGACCCTCTTCTTACACCCATCAGCCATCTGTCTCTTGGTATACCTCTCAGCCTTCTACCCTCCATCTCTATATCCAACATCCTCCTGGACATCCTTTCCCTCTCCATTATTCTCATATGGCCATACCACCTTAGTCGTGCCTTCTCTCTCCTGTCCTGGACTGGATCTTTATTATTCCTTTTATTCTCTCATTTCTCATCCTGTCAATTTTTGTCCCACCGATCGTGCTCAGAAATCTCATTTCACTCGCCTTCACTCTGCTTCCATTCGGTTCCTTCATTACAAGATTTAAAGTACCTAATACTAGTTCATTTTAAGTTTGCCTTCATTCTTGTTTTGGATCTATTACTACTAACGCTGGATCTAATCCACTATTTCAAGAATATGAATCTTCATTTTACCTTTTAACCTAGTATTTAAATTCAAATCTTAGAAAAATCACTAACAAAATATTAAATAGGATTATAATGGTAATTAAACATGAATTTTTCTATTATTTAAATTAAAAAATGACACCTGGACATGGGAATTAAACAAGGGACCCTCTGAGTTGAAGGTGGCTGTGTTATCTGATAGCTCACGATCATTCTCGCTTAATTGTATCTGACGATTTTCCACACATCCATCACAAACTCTGCCCTAAAATATGAGTGAAGAATTACCCTGTGCATGGGGATATTTCTGGCTATCTCGGTGGCTATAGAACATTGGCGTACTATGCCTAAGGTTCCGGGTTCGGTTTCCGTGTCAGGTGTAATTTTTTAATTTAAATAACATAATAAAAGTGGCTATAACCTTAATTAATAAGTATAATAGTTTGGCTATTTAATTTATCTCATGATTTTGTTGTTGTTGCTCAAATGCAATCATTTTAATATTCATACATCCAGTTAAGTGTTAAATTAATGGTCTGGGGTCTGATTGTTAAGTTTTTCCTATAATTATTTTGGGACTGAGCCACCAACAAGCAGTATTAGTGCTTTAAAACAAATTCCAATTCAAAATTTAGAAAGAAAAAAAGAAATCTTGAATCCTTGAGTATTTTTAAGAATTCGAGGGTCACATCCCTAAATACCACTTATTCCAGTCAACTCAACTTTATCTTTTAATTTATTTGAGGTATTTAACGTTCTCTTTCTGAACCGAATGATTATATCAACACACGACTTATAAACTAACTTAAATCTAGAACAGACACAACAGCCAGCCTTCATCACTGTGGAAGGGGACACCTACATTTCGCCATTATCAATTTTTCGGTTATGCCAGGAATAAAAACCGGGGCGCTTAGCTTAGCTTAGCATACAAACATACTACTGACTGAGCTAAGATGTTCGACTTCTCTAATTTAAATGCGTACACAATTAAATACAATCATCATTCTCAACTTGTTTTAGATTTCTGTTAATAACCTCCCGCCCCCCATTCCCGCCTTGGAGTTATAATTTAATTAACTATTCATGAGAGATTGTTACTTAATTTGTCCTAGTTGTCCTGGTCGAAAAATTCACCTTCACTCATATTAATGATCATGGCAAAATTAACTGTCAACATAAATTGTGTGCATTGTAATTTTAATAGCCAAAAATGTCCTAAAGGAGATAAATTCACTCTAGAAATAAGAACTCATTACCTGCTTGATGCTCCAGACCGCACTTTGCAATCAATGGAGCTATTGTGAATATATTTATTTCACTCTCATTCATATATTATTTATCAGACTCTTCACTGTGTCTAAGTTACGCATAAGCAACACAAATGTATTTACCGAGTTCCAGTCTGTGCGTAAGCAGTCTGTTAACTTCCAGACTGTTTAATTACTCTGCAGGAAACTGTAGTTGTAGTTTCGGTGACAAATTTTTGACTCTATAGAGGTTTAATAATACATGTTTATTAAAACATGTTTAAAATATCTGTTTAATAATAAATGTTTAAATTTTTAAACTCTAGCTGATCCTTGTTATGAAAAAGTGTCATTTTTTAAAAACTTTGTTTCTATTAAATTAATTTTGCAAGCAAATTAATCTCTAGTGGGTGACCTGGCGGTCTAGGGGTAAGGTGTCAGACTTCTATGCTGGCGGCCGGGGTTCAATCCTCGGTCCCGGCAAAGATTTATCTGATTACCAAACCCTTCCTTCACCTCTGACAAGACATCTTGTGAATATGAGGAATTCCAGGCCTCCACCGTGGTTCGGATTCCACGTTAAACTGTAGGTCCTTCATTTCATCTCACAATCACCCTACCATTACACATTAGCGTAAGTGCGTATAACGGGTAGTAAGACGCGGTGCTAATAATAATAATAATAATAATAATAATAATAATAATAATAATAATAATAATCTCTAGTGCTGACTGTTCTTTATTATAAAATTTCTAGTTTTACATATTTTTTTTTCCTTTTATAGAAATCATATCTTTAACACATTTATAAACAAAAAAAATAATAGTAATCGTATGGGACGTTATACCCCTGTGTCAATAAAACACAGTGAAACAGATACATGTCCCATTGAGAAAATTTAACAGTGGAGTAATTGAAAGCGATTCATTGGTGTGAAGTAAACATATCTATATTTAATTTCTGACATTTCAGCGAACCTTGCAGTAAACATACTATTATAATTCCTAGAAGACTAGTAGACTTTGAAAATAAAAAGGCCATCCACGCGGCCCTGATCTGAGGACTGCTTTCAAGTAGTCAAGAACACAGCTTCTTAAAATTATTTTAATGTTCATGTTTATTTGGTAAGGAGTAATAATAATTGATGATAAGATTTGTTTATTATTTTTAGTCCTTTCTTCTTATTTTAAGGAGAAAGGAATAAGAATAATAAACAAACCTTACTATCCTTTTAATAAAACAAATTATTAGCGACACCGGTGATGGTTGAGTTTTTTCTAACTCTTGGTGTAGGTTTTGGACAAGTTAAGAATCAAACAAGAAATATAAATAATGAACATATTATTTTTTGCAATAGATATGGATACACGCAACTATATTAAATTTTATGATTTTTTAAATCTACAAACTTTACATAGTATGCAGATACCAATGGAAACTATTAGTTTATCTTAGTCGATTGTACAAATGATTATTAAAATTGTGTTCTTATAATAATTTTGTATGATGTTTATTTCTGCAATAAACTAAACACATATAAAATGTAATGTTGTACAGTGCTATAATTTCAATATTTCTCTAGCAACTTTTTAATTTATTCCCATTTGACAAGATTTGCTGCAACCCTCGGAGTCTTTGTCGCGACTCGTTGTTTAAGAAACTGTGGTCTAGTGGACCACGGTGACTTGCATGGCTAGTTAAACAGAGAGCGCGGTGGATACTTACCTGGGATTCCCTGAGAGTAGCGCGTGGAGGCCTGTCGCCTGTTCAGTATGGTGGTAGTCACTGTTCCTTTATGTGTCTGTAACAACATGAATACAGGGTTTGATTTCCCGACCGTTCCAACACAACTCATAACAATACATTAGGGTGGGCCTTTAAAATCATACGAACTGATTATATCAGCACACGACTTACAAACTATCAGTTTTAGAACAATATGATACCCAGTATCCTGGCCATCAATTCATCACTGTGAACAGAGAAGTACTAATTTCACTGATGAATCACTTTTCGGCCATGTGGAGAGTCAAACCCGAGACCCGTATCTCAGCAGAAAGGCGTCCGAACGATTCAGTTTACATGTCATTGTACATGTATGTATATATATATAATGTTAAAGGTGAATTAACAAGGAAATGAACCAGTGCTCGTCTGGAGAGAGATGGGAAATACCACCTTTGATACACACTAATGGGTTTGGATGACTACTACCACTACTGGCGAGGCAGTATTGGAATAATTAGCCCCATCAAATAGAGTTAAAAAGTTATTTTTATATGGTCAGGTTTTAAAATAATAATTTGTATTGAGGAGTGAATTTATTGTTTTCCAAAAAAATTGATCCAGTTATGAAATACGTTGAATTTTTAATGTCGGTAAATTCTTAGTTATATATTACATATTTGGTAGTTTATAAAGAAAGTTTTTTTGTTTTTTTTTGTGATTTATACACCCCGTATTTCAAAGTCATACACACAAAAAATAAAAAGGAGGAGAGTCTTTTTAAGTTTGATCAAAATTCAAATGTCAACCTAGGTGATCATCCTATGTAAAAATATGAATTTTGGTACAGTATAGTGTAATTTAGATGTGCAATCTACTCATTAAATGGACCACCTTTTAGCTTAAAACATGATATTTAATAATTTAGCTGAAGGTATATACACCCATTAGATTCTTTAAGGTGGGATGAAAGTGTCCGAAAGATAGTGTGTTAAATAAAAATAGTTGCCAAAGTCTAAGGAAAAAATAAGATTAGTTTGGTGACAAGAGCCTTTACTGATGCAACTATTGATACAGGTCGGGTGTGCTTGCAACATATACTTCACGGCGTTATCATCAACCGAGAAACCAAAGAGGATCTGTGATCGCCCGCCGCGCCGTCTAGAATGTAGTACAAGGAATGCCGACACCAGACAAACAAAAGCACACGAATGGTGTCGGAATGATATGAGAGCTTATTCCTATCGTGGTTCCTACCGTCTACCCCAGCACATGCAGGCACGGTGAGGTGAGAGGAGCATGGCTAAATTACTTGAATAATGATACACGGACACGGGAATCGAACCCGGGACCTTTGGCCTAGCGTGCCAATGTTCTAACCATTGAGCTATCCAGGAATCCTACTGTGCTTTGGGTCATTATTCATTCATAACTTAAGGTTGAGCCACTGAGTACTGGACGAATCCTGTATAGCTCAGTGTTTAGAGCATTGGCACACTAAGCCAAAGGTCACAGGTTCAATTCCCGTGTCCAAGTGTCAATTTTCAAATATTTTAAATTATTTAGTCTTAAGTTAAGTGAATTGTGTTTTGGTATAGCCTCATGAGTGTCAGGTGTTTCATAATGATAATTTGAAGACTCAAATATAAAATATGCTCAAGTTCTTGGAATTTAATCTTTGACACAGTAGACCAATTAGGTCAGATATTTTAAATATTTTTATTACTATCATCTTTGTATTTTATGTTCAACTTGTTTTGTCTTGTCTTTTGTTGAAAAACTGCAACTATCGTATTAAATAGTTTAAAAAAATTGCTTTTGTTATATAAAAAGTATATAATCAAGCTAATGAGAGCATTTTTATTTGCTAACGATTCCCAAAACGACTGGCCATTTCTCTTGGATGCCCCAGATAATGTCATTTCTCTTGGATGCCCCAAATAATATGCAATTTCTCTTGGATGCCCCAGATAATGTCATTTCTCTCGGATGACCCAGATTATATGTCATTTCTCTTGGATGCCCCAGATAATAAGTCATTTCTCTTGGATGCCCCAGATAATAAGTCATTTCTCTTGGATGCCCCAGATAATAAGTCATTTCTCTTGGATGCCCCAGATAATAAGTCATTTCTCTTGGATGCCCCAGATAATAAGTCATTTCTCTTGGATGCCCCAGATAATAAGTCATTTCTCTTGGATGCCCCAGATAATAAGTCATTTCTCTTGGATGCCCCAGATAATAAGTCATTTCTCTTGGATGCCCCAGATAATAAGTCATTTCTCTTGGATGCCCCAGATAATAAGTCATTTCTCTTGGATGCCCCAGATAATAAGTCATTTCTCTTGGATGCCCCAGATAATAAGTCATTTCTCTTGGATGCCCCAGATAATAAGTCATTTCTCTTGGATGCCCCAGATAATAAGTCATTTCTCTTGGATGCCCCAGATAATAAGTCATTTCTCTTGGATGCCCCAGATAATAAGTCATTTCTCTTGGATGCCCCAGATAATAAGTCATTTCTCTTGGATGCCCCAGATAATAAGTCATTTCTCTTGGATGCCCCAGATAATAAGTCATTTCTCTTGGATGCCCCAGATAATAAGTCATTTCTCTTGGATGCCCCAGATAATAAGTCATTTCTCTTGGATGCCCCAGATAATAAGTCATTTCTCTTGGATGCCCCAGATAATAAGTCATTTCTCTTGGATGCCCCAGATAATGTCATTTCTCTTGGATGCCCCAAATAATATGTCATTTCTCTTGGATGCCCCAGATTATATGTCATTTCTCTTGGATGCCCCAGATAATAAGTCATTTCTCTTGGATGTCCCAGATAATGTCATTTCTCTTGGATGCCCCAGATAATGTCATTTCTCTTGGATGCCCCAAATAATATGCAATTTCTCTTGGATGCCCCAGATTATATGTCATTTCTCTTGGATGCCCCAGATAATAAGTCATTTCTCTTGGATGCCCCAGATAATAAGTCATTTCTCTTGGATGTCCCAGATAATGTCATTTCTCTTGGATGCCCCAGATAATGTCATTTCTCTTGGATGCCCCAAATAATATGCAATTTCTCTTGGATGCCCCAGATTATATGTCATTTCTCTTGGATGCCCCAGATAATAAGTCATTTCTCTTGGATGCCCCAGATAATAAGTCATTTCTCTTGGATGTCCCAGATAATGTCATTTCTCTTGGATGCCCCAGATAATGTCATTTCTCTTGGATGCCCCAAATAATATGCAATTTCTCTTGGATGCCCCAGATTATATGTCATTTCTCTTGGATGCCCCAGATAATAAGTCATTTCTCTTGGATGCCCCAGATAATAAGTCATTTCTCTTGGATGTCCCAGATAATGTCATTTCTCTTGGATGCCCCAAATAATATGTAACCAATCAAAGAGAACGTTACCTTGTGAGATTGTCCCACGACAGGCACCTTGACGACAGCGCCCCTGTAGGGGATGCGGGCAGTGCCCCACTGAGAAGTGTGGTACAGACCAGTTGTGATCCTGGGATGTCCCCTGGGTCTAGCAAGGGACCCCGTCACTCTACGAGGGCTGTATTCCGAGCTGTAATCAGGGAGGTGTGCATGCGTGAAGAGAGGATGGTTGGTGTAGAACGGTGTTGCCTACTTGGTGGGCTCAGGAGCTAGAACGCTGTGTATTTCATGTCACATGGTCTAGAAATTCCCCTCTCTTAACTTGAGGACCTGAGTACTCTTTATCCTCACTGCAATAGCTCTATATGACTACTTACCCTCGAGTAACACCCTAGTTATCCTTCTTCTTGATCAGAACGATTGTGCTAAAATCCTATTACTTATTCTTGGACAGCAATGACTGGAATAAAAAAAACTTTTCTGGTTTTCCAGTTTAGGAAGACAAACGGATCTAGAGATTTTCTAAAGTGGATTTAAACAAGCCACATTTACCTGCACCAGTGGTCACGTGGCTTAATTGTCAATCCAATATAGTCTAGCTTTCTAGTATCTGAGAGGTCGGGGTTTTATTCCTGGCCGGGCATACTAAGGTTTTTTTTTCCTAAATGGTTTTCAAATCTCCTTTGACGAAAGTTCAGGTACATTTCCTCATAACTCTACCTTCCTAATTCCTATCACATTATTTACTTACTTGCTCCTAAAAAGTAACTTGCCACACTTACAAAAGTATGCCACCTCCCCTTTATTGAACTATTACTATCCAGTCCACTTCATTAAATAATTCCTATCACAATAACGTAATTAATATAGATGCGTATAAGCCGAATGGCAAACAAAACAAGATATTTGGGTGGGTAACATAAATAGCGCAACGTGTGGTAATTTTCAAAAGAAAAGAAGAAAAACCATTTCAAGAAGCAAACTCATATTCTGTGAGCTAGAGCAATCTTTTTTTTTATCATTTAGGAATGAACGTTTATTTTTTCACTAATAGGAGTAAGAGTTAGACTGAATAAAGTGGAATAACCCACAGCAATAGGCGATCATGACCTTAGATTCACGTTGTGCTAGGTCGTTGTGAATGTAGATATCGGGGCTGACATCCCAACCGTAAACACTGGGAGGTAGTTCTCCACATAGGCCTACTATATTCTCTATGGTTCTGCAAACCTCACTTGATTCTAATGCGGGTGTAGTTCTTCCTAACTCCTCTCACCGTCCTTAACCCTTGGATTTAGTTTTTAATATTCCCTGTATTAAACTTAAAAATTTAAATAATAATAGAGAGACATGTATTTGCCATATATCATCTTTTATCGATTATGTTACTGAAAGACTGATTAACACTTTGCAAGACATATATCTCAGGTTGGATAGGGGAAACCCCGTCCTGAATTAAAAGTTTCTGCTCTCAGCTGATTGGACACCAAACTATGTTATATGTCCCTACACCATGTGCTATCCACAATACTTATTCCGCAAAAACAACGATGGAGAAATAAATGTTTTATTTTTTCCAAGCAAATCTTTCTAATGTCTTAGTAAAGCAATACCACGAGTTTTCGACAGGTTAGAGATAGGATCCCTAACGAAATTTGAAAATAGAAGCATGCCCTTTATTTCTCTTACAAATGTATTAGCTATGAATAATTTAATTATTTTAATTACAAAAATAGGGGATTCGATGTGGACAGTTTCAAGAAACGAGGCGCGATGAACTACAAGGAAACAAGGTGGCGTGCGGCGCGAGTGAAATGCAACGAAAGAGTGACGCAAGCAACAAACGTGGTCATAAATTGAAGCCACAAAACTCGTAGCGGTGAAATTTGAAGTTTTGTTGTATACTAGTCATATTTTATCGCTGATTTTGACGTGATATTGTCATTTATAAGCCTTTCTTTCCCTTTTGTTATGGCTTTGCTTAGTTAACCACTGACATAAGACTTTATTAACATTTGGAGCGATCTTTTATATTTTACAATGTATTAGTTGTTTATGAAGCGATGAAAGAGACAGGTTGGTTAGGCGCTCGACGTTTAGGCATTTTTTTAAATTTACAAAGCTAATGGTTAAAATCTTAATGTTAAGGTTCTTGTTTAATCAAAGAAAACTTCAATCACAATAAATTAGAATGGTTTGAAATAAAATTAAACCATTAAAAAATTAAATATTTCATTTGTTGTTAATTCATCTTAAAAACGATGAAAAAAAAGTGTTTATACTTTTTTTTATTGCAACAGTTTAAGGAGGCCCTTAAACTCAGGATTCAGGTCCACTGCATAAGTGGGTAATAGCTTGTCTATAAATCTGTTTCGTAACTATGATTTTCAATCTTTATCTCTAAATTCTAAATCGTGAGAATATAGGTTGTTATACATATAAACCTCTCCCATCTTTGTTTTACCCTCAATGTTGTAATATAAAACTGCCTTAATAGCTAGAGTTCACAATAAAACCTCAAGAGGTTCAGTGGAAAATGTTTTGTGGTGTATTCACAAACAATTCCTGCTACCCGACTATTCATTGTCAAGCCAACATACTCACGTAATGACTTACCGGGAAGCTTGGGAGCCGTGAGGTTGATAAATCTGGTTACTTTGATCTTCCTCTGAAACAATCAACGTTTTTATAAGTGGAAGAGGATCATTTGCATTTTTTTAGATTTTACTTTCAAGCTAGCAGTAAATTTACAAACATTTGACAATCTTTACCTTTATCAAATTCCTCTGTACCGGCACATTTTGAAAATATATACTTTCAGTTTAGTGCAGACTTTTCAAATTAAATTCAATACATTTATACATCTTTTATTCTCTTCATATTATTTTAAGTGTTTAAGTTTGGTCGCCTGATGTGTTTCTTCAAATGTTCTATTGTGGACCTGATTAGCGATCATACAAACAATAATACTTTTTACAATAATAGCTTAGAAATCCACATTAGTAGTTACACGCACCAAGGAGTCAGTTTTGTCTAGTTTACTGATGAGAGAGGTAAGGGTTCGAATCTCTGTCGGGTGTGGTGAGAGTATTTTTCTCTAAATGGTTTCCCATCTCTCAACCCGCGCAAACTAGAGTACATTACCTCTAAATTATAGCTTACTCATCACAACACCATCAGTGTAAATATATAAACTGTCCAGATAGGTATTAATTCGCGGTGCAAAAATAAATTAAGGAATTAATATTTTTAGACAAAAACAATATTTCCAAGCATGTGTAAATAATTTACTAATTTACAATCTTATTTTTGTGGTGTTTCAGTGCTAATAATTAATTGGTTTTTGTCTGTTAGGGAATTCAGCAACTAATATTAATCAATGTAAGACAGGAAGAGGAGGGTGATAAGCTTCTAAACAGATGAAACATATATTGGTAGTTAATTTATAAGTCATGAGCTGATGTAATCATTTGGTACAAAAAATTCCCGTTAAATAACAATAAGATAATAATAATTTTAACTAAAATATTGGAAAATGGTCAAATAAGACCTAACAAATATAATTTATGACTAATATTACTGTTTTACAGATAAAACTGGTCTATTCCATACTGGTCTAGGTAGGTGTCATCCTGTATTTAGTTTAGTAACTGCACTTGAGACGTCCTAAGTCTGACTATGAAACTGTCCCGAAGTCTTAGAAGCTAGGTCTTAGAATATCTCCTAGATGCTAAATTAGGAGAGAATAGTTTACACTCACAAATAGTGTGCCTGACACATGAATGAACTATAAAGGTGGGATTCAATGCTTTACAGGATGTTATAATGATTGTTTTTCAACACTATATGTTAAATCCTTTATCTATACTAATGGTGGCCATCCCTTAACACCGGCGCGTCAAAATTTACGCTGATTAATTTGAGCGTCAGGCCACACCAAAACTTTAATTCTAACCTTAATCTAACACCCCTACCATAAGAAAAATACAATTAAAATGTATTAAAATACTATAAAAAATCACAACTGGTTTTTAATAAGAAAATATCAAAATCAAAATAATTAAAAGTTATTTTATTTCATAGCTTGATTTTTTAATCTCTTTGGTATTCACGTGTTCATTAATGTTTGGTTTGGCTGTCGAAGAAGCAAAAAGAATCAACCTTAAGGTGGGACTGTAGAGGACGGGAGAAAAGGTTAGTGTGTTTGCAGTTTTTATATCAAAACATAAATAAATCTAATATTTCATTAGTTCTTGAATATCTGTCAATGGTGTCCTGAAATTTAATGACAACTTTTTCACTTTATTTAAAATGTTTCTCATCTAATGCTATGCTCATGACAGATCTTCAACAACTTTTGATATCATCATATTGTTGTGAAGAAAATTAAACCATGTTTTTACTGAAGCGATGTTTGATTTATTTCGACAAAAAAAAAGTTTTGTTGTAAAAACTTCCAAAACTCTGCCTTTTTATTGCGTCCCATACTCTCCCACCTTGAAGAGCTCGATAGTTTAAATACGTTCTCTATAGAGTGGAGAAATATAAATATAATGTTCACCTGGTTCATAGTAGTGGTTACTTGGAGGTGGCCATGGGTTGTGTAGTCTCTCTCCACTGTCTCTGTCCTCCACTCTGAAACAAAGATACAGGTACACTCTGTACTAATAGCATATAGACCACATTCTCATTTTCATCAAAAGAGTCCGTTAGAAATTACAAACATATTTTTAAGGTAAAAATTTATGACATTTTACTATATAATTAGTGTTATTATATAGGTATCGATAATACTCGTATCTATCTAAAGTGACAGCTGTAGATCACATGGGCTGGCGTAAGAATGCGTAAAATTTATCTGGAAAATTTTCAAAGCAGTCAGATATATGTCATTACTATGCAAATTGGATTATTCTTATGAGCACTGTATAGTGTAGAGGCATAACTTTAGATTTTATACGTAGCATACATGTTATATGATTATAATTTTTTTCACCTTGTCTAACCACCCGTTCAGAGTATCCATCTGACCTGACAGTGTAGGGGTAAGGTGTCAGACTTCTGTGCTAGGGGTCCGGGGTTCAATCCTCGGTCCCGGCACAGATTTATCTGATTGCCAAACCCTTCCTTCACCTCTGACAAGACGTGTATTAATCACAAATTGTTAATGTGTGTAATGTCAGGCCTCCACCGTGGTTCGGATTCCAAGTTAAACTGTAGGTCCTCCATTTCATCTCACAATCACCCCAACATTCATTAAACATTAGCATAAGTGCGTACAACCCAAACGGGTAGTAAGACGCAGTGCTAATAATAATAATAATAATAATAATAATAATAATAATAATAATAGAGTAACCACATTTAATAACTTAGTAGTTAGAGCATTGGCGTACTAAGCCAAAGGTCCCGGGTTCAATTCCCGTGTCCAGGTGTAATTTTTCAATTTTCAGAATATAACATTTAATCAAGATAATTGGTTAAGTATGAGAAAGATAAAATTCGGAGAATATATACGTGCATTTGCGTGGATAAAGAGTGTGAAACCATTTAAGGAAGGAAAAACCCTCCCTTTACACCCAGCCTAGATTCGAACTCCAACCTACCTTAGAGCAGCAAACCATATTCTACGAGTTTTGACGTTTAAGTCGCGTACCCACAGATATGGGTAGGCAGTCAATAATGATAAACTTCATTAGTTGAGTCAGCTGCCCCGCTGAATATATATATAGTAATTATTAATAACCGTTCGTGTATAAAGGATGTTAGGTACTCCACGTAACGGATTGTTGTACTTTTTAATAATGGTGTTTTACTTGATATAAACTTTCGTTGAAAATTTGAAATTGTCTGCACTTAGATTGTGTTTGAATTTAAACTGCTCATATCCTTTCTACTTTTTTTATTTATACTTTCCACATATAATTCTAATCGAGGTTTTGAAGCTTTAGCATTCAACATTCTCAACCACGTTATGGTTTCAGTGTCAACTTGTCATTTTCAATATCTCTTGAAATTATTTATTTATAATAAAATAAGGAAAGTTTGATGTATAAATGTGTTTGCAATAGTGCCATCTTTAAATAAAATAGGTTGCTATAAAAAGTAAACATAAAAGTCCAGTTTAAAGGAAATATCGAGAATAACGTTTCTTAAGAACATAATCTAATATATCCTAAACTTAAATGAACTATTTAATTTTCATTTTGATAAACAATATAATACTGTACTGTATCTGGAGTGCACCATTAATGGTACTGACACCTTTTCCAAACTGCGTGATTATATAAACTGTAAAATGTTTTAAGACATTTTTAAAAGATGGGGATACAGTGTTTTAGCTTACAATAGTCAGGGAAGTCATCCAAGACAATGGTAATTATGAGAACCCTTTCCAAAACAAATAGATTGTTATGGGCAATCTTTTTAATTTGTATTAGATCCTGAAACCCAAGCTGTAAAATAAACAACACGTGACACGTCTTTGTATTCATTTTGTAAGGGATGTCTAGGTGATATCAACGTTAAAACAAAGGGAACAGGAACAAAACGAACCAAGTCATAGTGTTATTTTTAAGAACACCAGCGCAAACCCCAACATACGAGTACTGTAAGTATGATATTATACCGTAATTGTCTACAATTAATGTGCTCAATTCAAAACATTGGGCGAGTTTTGAAAATAATATTTTATCATACATCCTTTACATAGTTTTTATAAAGATAATGTATATCGGCTTTTTCTTTGTACTCGTTTGAGATATTTGCTTAATTACACTAATAGGGAAAATACGAGTCAGGTATAATTTAGAAGAAATGTACCCACAATTACGTAGTGGTAGAGGGGATACCATTTAAGAAAAAACTAGCCTTAGTACACCCAACTGGGATTAAAACCCCGATCTCACCGTCACCGGCAATTCATTCTATTAAGACATAGATGCCGAAATGGAATATTTACGTTTAAGAGCTGTTGATTTTTGAGGCCAGTAATATTATAAAATAAATAATAATAGTGGTAACCAATGCCCACGCAAAAAAAAACCTAATGTCGTCAAAATGGTGCCTCCAATTTTTATGTTTGGTTGAAATCCCTGCTATATTGGTGATGTAGCTAGCCAAGTCCTCGTCATAGGAAATATTGGAGCTGCAGGCAGGATTAGACTGCGTCAGATAACTGACTTGTGACACCAGTGTTTGACTCTCAACTGATCGGTGACGAGTAGATTTAATTAGTGGTACAAGCAATGAACAAAACTAAAGCTCTTTGCGATTTTATTTTCATATTTTAAACTCCTTACTCTTCATTCCCAGCGTGGACGTTTAGAGCATAGCATATTGTGCTAACATAAAGATTATACCATTCTGTATAAGCTAAAAGGAATTTTTTTAGAAGAAATTAAGCTCAAATCCGCAATCACCATCGAAATGTGCGTGGTCAAGGTAGGTAAGTTTTATCAAAAAATACTAATTAGATTAACATTTGTCTAAAGTTGGATGAATTAATGATAGAGTTGCATGTGGGTATTAAATTTTGCATTTAATGCCAACTCTGTCTCCACTGTTAAAAAGATCAACAAAAAGATCAACAAATGGAGAAAAGAACCATTTAGATGACCGCATGGTCTAAACCATCTCTCTCGCAATAGACTGGACTGCCGATGACAGGGAAATCATGGTTCGATCCTGGTCGGATGTACTTAGGGTGGTTTTTCCTAAATGGCTTCTCACTATCTCTCCACGTTAAAGTGAGTATATATATATATCCTCTAAATTCAACGTTAATCATTTCTAATCCACTAGCGTAATCTGTACATATGCCTATAACCTAAATGGGAAGTGAAACGCTGTGCTATAAACAAGATCGTAGTCCAACTTAACAATTCCTTGGTTTCAAGTAAAGTGTGACTTATTGCGTCCTTCCACAGAGCTCTGCAAGTTTAATGTGCAGGGAGCAACAATGGAATAAATTATCATAACCCATGTGGCTACAGACAAAAGTTGAAAACCATAAATTAATATATCAGTGTTACTTTGTCTAAGTGAT
Source organism: Timema poppense (assembly GCA_902141375.1). NCBI lineage: Eukaryota > Metazoa > Arthropoda > Insecta > Phasmatodea > Timematidae > Timema > Timema poppense. The sequence goes on along the minus strand of CABFOV010001797.1, from coordinate 2,053 downwards.
TTCATGTTGCCATATTATATTTACATTGTCATTAAATAAGATAACATTTCTGAACGACAATGGTTACATCTTTATTCAAGGGGAAATGTTCCCTCCTTAGTTTAGCCAAAAATTCGTTTGCAATGAGCTTAAGGTTCCAGGTTAGTTTCTTGACATGGCCGAAAAATAATTCGTCATTGGTGAAATTGGGGCTTCCTCTTTCACAGTGGGAGGTGAGAATTGACAGCCGGAGAACTGTGTTTTATGTTCTAAGATTAATTTATATTATATATTCAGTAAATTCGAATAGAAGAAAGTAAACTTTAAATAACCACAACAAAATATAAAGTACCGCACTTGTCTTGGGGGTGAAAATGTTTTAGAAGAGACTACATTTGATATTCAGTGAAACCTCTATAATAAAAAAAATTTAATAATAATAATAATAACCATATTGCCCGTCTAGGCTACATCATTTGTAGCCCAGTATTGGAAAGATTAGCCAGTACTAATGTAATTTTGCCCAGGGGACGCCCGAATGAACTAATCGTACATCCTTTCCGTAGTGGATATTTCCATGTCTCGATTAGATGAGATGATGGTGATAGTGATAGGGAGAATGAGGGTGTGGAACCATTGGAAACACTTAAACCTAGCTAACGAAACTCTGGCGACTATTGGGGTGATTCCCCTTTCGAGAAGAATACCCAAGGTACCTGGTGGGAATCGGACCCGGAACCTCTAGGCACGTATCCAGTTGCACTGACCACTACACCACTGGACCGGTTGATACCTTTACTGACATATAGCTCCTTTAAACGCAGGTTGGTGTTCTTCTCTGTCTGGTACGTTTCATACATAGTAAATAAAGGGGTGTTTTATTAAACATGTCTAATTTTAAATATTTATTGTTTGATAATGAATTAGATAATTATTATAATTGGTTGTATTACAATTTATTTTTTGAGCTGTTCCAAGCAGCTACAATTTATCAAGTGTTGGGTATGTTTTAAGACAATATGAAAATTACAATATCTGTAAAATAATACAATAATTAAAAATAATAATAGTAATAATTATAATAATACACTGCAATAATAAAAAATACATCATGGTCAGCTATATTTTACAAAAGAAAAGATAATCATTGACAAGTATGGAATAATAATTAAAAAATTAAATAAGTTTAAACTGATATTCTTTAAATTTGAAAAATGATGCCTGGACACGGGAATAGAAACCGGGCCCTTTGGGTTAATAAGCCAATGCTCTTACCACTGAGCTATCCAGGAGTCGTCTCGTGTTCAAATGGCCTGTAAAAGGACCCTGGAAGGTATCTGAAAATACCTTTCCCGGGAAAATTGATAGGCCCTTTCACTCTCGCTCATAGAATTCCTCGTGCGCTCATATAATCAGTCGGTTCAGAAAGTGCACGTTAAATACTTCAAATAAATAAGTACTAGCAACAAGCAGGGAGACTCCTCGGGAAACCTGAAGTTTTTCTACCTCCTTTGAATAGCAGGAACATGAACTTGGTTAGGCCACGCTGAGCGAATCAACCAGTAGACTAATGACGTAGATAATGAGAGCGCGTTACTCGCTAGACATCTTTTTAAGAGCGTCATTTGTCAGCGCCTCCTCAGTGGGCGTGGTAAAACCACGTCCGAATATTTCCTCTCAGGCTGAGAATCTGTGAGGGATGATTGATGAGATGCGACAAAGTTGCCATTGATCATGTTCATACTGTCACGTCTCATGAACTCCTGTCATCCTGGGAGGTAGGAAGATATAGAGAGCTCAAGTCATCACTGTCACTGCAAGGGGATTACCATCCCCTACATGGAGTAAACGATCTGAGACGATGACGTCCTCTCCTTGGAAGGCTGGTCCAGAAACTTCCAAACAAGCGCCCGCACCATAGCCATGGCCAGCTCAAAGGTTTCATGCGAGCTAGTCAAGACTTACAATTTTCGCCCCAGGTGGGTTTTATATAATATAAGTAGTGTGTACGCCCACCTGTCCCAGTCCCCTTCATACATAAAAAAGACTATATGTAACATATTCAGAGCGTTTA